>JABXWE010004547.1:0-17227 GCA_014611495.1 Limonius californicus | reverse complement strand
TAAGCGCGGCTATTTACGGTCTCTTATTTGTCTTCCCGGATCTGCACTCTAAATTAAATGAAATTGACTGAGATTAAGTTAATTAAAGTAATTAAGTTAAGTTAATTAAAGGTAAATGATATTAAAGTGTACAAATCGTTTGTTACCTTCAGATGTTACCATTGCCTAGACCTTAATTGTCCCTAATATATTCTGCTTTACTGTTAAGTGTGAAATATTCTGAATTTTGCTTTAACCTCGATTGTTACTTATCTTTGGTTGGCCCCTTCTTCCGTTTTAACTACTCAGAATAATACTAAGCGCGACCCTTGCGGTCTCTAATTTGGTTTACCCGGAGCTACGCTTTGAATTAGTTAAGGGAGATTAATTTAAATTAAATTAATAGCGATTAAAGGAGATTATAGTTTCAGATCGTTTTTCCTTTACTTTTAGAAGTTGCAGCTACCGAGATCTAGATTTGCCCTAATTGGCCTACCCGAATCTACGCACTGAAATAAATTGCAATAACTTAAATTACCTTAAAAATTAAAAATTAAGATTAAATTCGTTTATTTCTTTTAAAGTTTGCAGTTTCCTGGGCCTAGGTTATCCCTAATATAATTTACTTTGCAATGGAGTGTGAGATATTTTTAATTTTTTGCGCTTTAGCCTCTTTTGTTAAACTATCTGCTCACCGCTTTCCAGCCCGTCAGTAAAATAGCAAACGCGACTATTTTATTCCCCTCAGGAGTGGGCCGCTTGATTG
Organism: Limonius californicus; assembly: GCA_014611495.1. Classification (NCBI taxonomy): domain Eukaryota; kingdom Metazoa; phylum Arthropoda; class Insecta; order Coleoptera; family Elateridae; genus Limonius; species Limonius californicus. Next base: position 16,482 of record JABXWE010004547.1, on the reverse strand, counting down.
AAGCTATGCTTGACCGACTGTAGCCGCCAAGAAAGATTTCCCTGGCAGTTGACCCCAATTTGGGGTGTTATCCTCGGTTTGAGTTTTTATGGTCGTATAACAAGAATTTCAGTTTTTGGTTGCGATGGCTTGCAATATCTACTACCTGCTCCCTACGCTTGTCGTTTGTACCCGAAAAGCGTCCCTAGCTGCGTTTCTGTTTGTATCGGGTTGCATTCATTTGCTACGCAATATTATTTTATTTTATTTTATTGACTACAATTCCTACCAACGCCTACTACAATTCCTACCAACGCCTACAAAAGACTACTTAAGCTTTAATCCACTTATCTGTTTCTGTATTTCCTGCCTTTCCTGCTTTCCCCTTCGTCCTGTTGGTTTCTTTGTCGGTCGCGTATCTTTCACCTTTGATCGATCTTCAGGTAGATCTGGTAGAGGCGCTCTGTCCTATCTCTCTGGGTATGTACTCACACGCATTTGAATTGCACACACTAGACCGTGATAGTTTTAAGAGGCTCGATAAGCAGTTTTGCTCGAGAGCGCCGGAAATACGTCTGTAGTCGAGTGCGTCCCTAACGCAACTGTAACAATCCTCCCAAATGATCTAGAAAATTTAAATATCTGTTGGCGGTTAAATGGTTCTCAAAAACGAATGGACCAGTGAGCATGTTATCAATAATTCCACACCAGATATTCACTGAAAACCTATGTTGATGATTTGACACTATGAGTTCGTGTAGATTCTCCAAATCCCAAGAGCGGTTGTTCTTTCTGTTCATTAATCCATTCCTTGTAAATGTTGCCTCATCCGTGAATAACATTCTATTACGTAGGTTTCGATTTTGAATGATCCAGAGGTAAAATTCCATACGACTAGCGAAATCTCTAGGTAAGAGGGCTTGGACAGGCTGGATATGAAATCGTTATAAACCAATGTTCTCCAAACTCGCATTCGTGGTACATTAACAGAAATACGACGACAGAGGTGCTGGGCTTATTACCAATTTCCAGAATGTTTTGCATTCATACATACTACCCCCCCCCTCCGGCACCGCTTTCGCATTACTTCATTATTTACTGTAATGGAAAATATATTGGGCAAACTAAACGTAATATTGAGATTAGGTTTAAAGAACATTTGGCTCATTTTATCTATCATAGGTTTGATAAACCAAGTGTTGCCCAACATATTTGAGAGACAGGACACGATATAAAACTAGAAATACTAGAATTGTTAAAAGAAGTGACTTCAACAAAGGAATTTAATTGCTATGAGAGTATTCAGATATGGAATCAAAAATAGGGGAGATATTTTAAATTCAGATAATGGGCCAATTACTAACTCAGATTTAATTCATTTGGTGTAAATAATCCCTTAATCCGTTAGGCGTAACGAACCCTATGGGGGATTTAGTATTTAAGCCTTTGTTTGTTACATTATTACTTATTAGCATTGGACTTCAATTGTTGACAGGCAGCTTAGTTAGAACCGAAATACCTATTTAGGTGTTGTAAATATCATGGTGGTAAGGGGTTTTCCGAAATTCAAGTTTGTTTTTGGAAATGAAGAGTATGTATATTATAAATTAATATTTCTATTACAAACTTTCTTTGATAACTTTTTTTAAATACATACTAAATTTTCGAAAAAAATTGTAATGGCCCATTTTTTTGGACGGCAAAATACTACTTCAGGAGCTGAAAAACTATAATTAAAGTAAAATTACGAAGTAATTTAGGAGTTAAATAGCATCAGCTATACGTGGTTAAAATTCTTCGCACATGTTTAGAATCACTCATGTATGGAAAGCGATAAACTCAGAAGTCCCAAATTTGACTGGTGATGTAATGGCAAATTTCGCTTTATAAAAATCGCAGAAAGAAACATTTTCATAGATTTAATGGAATAAGTATTTGCTATATTTACCTTGTTTGGCTTTTTAATTTCATAGTATGTACATAATATATCATTCGTATTTCTATTATATTAATTAGAATATTTGTTGTGTTTAATAGAACTTTTTTTACCTAGTTTATAAATCCTCATTTATACCCCTCCAGAATTTATCAAAAATTAAGAAGTTTGTGTTCGAGTTTTAAGATATTTTAAGGGGATAAAAAAGACGAACTCACGTATATTTAAATTTTATTAAATTTCTATTGAAGCTACAAACTCGTATAACGTTTTACTGCAAATGGGGCTTCAAAAAAAGTTTAGCTTCTCAACTCACTCCTCTTGAATCCGGCTCTGTACGTATAATTAATAAATAATTGAGGCGTTTCTACGTTTTTGTAATAGAAAACGTTTTGTTTTAATATGTAGCTGCCAGGAGTAAAATAGGAACAGTTGCAATATTATAAGATTTACTATTTCTAACCATTTATCATCGAGTTAACCTTCTCAACATGGTGCCCTCACCAGACAATTATTTAGCAATCTAGTACGATCTCTAAACGAAAAGGTTCACCTTCAAAGGCGAATTAAAAAAAATAAAGCGCATGCTATCACGTGCATAACTAGATTCGCGGGTTATGCACTAAATCCTTAGTTAAGATAACTAACTGTACGCAGTTAATAAGCAAGCATTCCGTAAAAAATTATGATGAGCATATTTAATTTTCGGTGAATGTTATTTTGCAGTTTGCGTTAATTTATTTCCGTGAATAAACGAGCTGAAGTTCCTTCTCAATAATTTTATGTTTTTTAAAACTGTCGAATTGGAGATATCCATATTTATTTTAATGTAATTGTAATATATGCACGGAATTAATGTGGCACAGTCAAACGACGCAGGTCTATTTAAACAAAATGTAATAATGTAGAAGGCGGGACTGTTTATTAAAATGAATGAAATTTGAAATCTAGAAGCATTTTTTCAGAAGAAAATAAATATCCCCTTTATGTTTAATGCAAAGGTAATTTGGCAGTTTACGGTTATTGTGATTGTTTAACATTTCGTGATAGAAGTAATTTAAAAATTTCAAGTGTGATTGAGTCATCGGCAAAGGTATAAAATCATATAATATTTCTCTGAAACCAAATTCGTGTTCCACACTTAAACTATTACCTACGTTTATAACCTTTAACGTGCATTACAAACATATTGTTCTGTTTTACAGTTTCGTTTAAAAAAGTTTTATAACCCCCTGAGGAACTGTAATTTCCATTTTAGAAAAAAAACGTTAACTAGCTTTCAAATTGGAGACGTTTACACATATCATTGTAATTGACCAAATACATACGAGGATGGTTCGATAACTACGTGGCCTAACAAAGAATACGCAAGTTTTTTTCGACAAAAAACATTTTATTTTTCAATGTAGTCTCCTGCTCACGCAACACACTTATTCCAACGGTATTCCAAATTAGCAATGCCTTCATTGTAGGTCGATGAATCCAAGTCCTCGAAATAGCTATCTACAGCAGCGATTACCTCGGAATTAGACGAAAATCTCTTACCGCCGAGCCATTTTTTCAGGTTTGGAAACGGAAGATAATCGCTGGGAGCCAAATCTGGGGAATTAGGGACACTAATTCAAATCCCAATTCATGAATTTTGCCATTGCAATCGCAGACTTGTGGGCAGGTGCGTTATCTTGATGGAAAAGCACTTTCTTCTTTACCAAATGCGAGAGTCTCAAAATACGGTTGCCATAACCTTTTCTGCTGACGAAACCGTTTCTGCCTTCTTTGGTGGAGGAGAACCTTTGTGTGTCCATTGTTTGGACTGTTCTTTGGTTTCGGGAGTATAATGGTGGACCCAAGTTTAATGGACTGTTATGAAACGGCGCAAAAAATCCTTCGGATTGTGGCGAAAACGTGTCAAAAGGTCGCGAGAAACACTCAAACGATTCAGTTTTTGCTCCGGTGTGAGCAACCGCGGCACCCAACGCGCCAAGTACTTTTTCATTTCCAATTCTTCAGTTAAAATTCTGTACACACTGTCATTTGAGATACCCACTATGTCTGCTATCTCGCGCACATTTAATCGACGGTCATCCATTACGATACGGTGCACTTCATATGTGTCAATCATATTCGGGGCAGTAGCAGTTTTTGGACGTCCACTACGGGGTTCATCATTTGTGCTCACAAAACCACGCTTAAATTCGGCAACCCAGTTTTTAACCATTGAAAACAAAGGAGCAGATTCCAATAGTGTTGAATCCAGCTCTGCTTTGATTTCGGTTGGTGTTAAGCCTTTCAAATGAAAGTACTTTATCACTGCTCTCAACTCAGTTTTTTCCATTGTTTACAAAATCACATGAGACGTTCACTTTGACTGTCAAAAACAGACTAATTGACAGATCGCTCTGTACTATCATATTTAATCTAATAAAGGATAGTTCTACAGAATGGTAAAGAAGATTCTTCCGAATACACGCCATCTCTGTGTTAGGCCACGTAGTTATCGAACAATCCTCGTACATACTTAAAATGATATACTTTTCCAGAGAGTACATATATCAACAGAAGTTTAGATAAATGTTGCCGGGGGAAAACAAAACGTGTGTCTTTACCTAATCCATACAGTTTATAATATTTACTATTATTATGTATTTAATAGTTATCAAAGTACAGTCTAGTTACTTCAATTATTTAATACTTTGGAGTTTATAATACTAAATATTTGTTTCCGAATGTCTAATATAAAATTGACAGGGGCTACGATCATCCTATAAGTTTCTTCGAGTTTTTTTGCAGCTGGTGAAAGCCGGCGTTTGAATTGATTCGTAAACCTGGATAGATTTTGTAGGAGTTCTTTGAAAATGTTTAATAAATAAAGGTCCACAGGGGTAACTACATTGGAAACTTTGCTTTAGCTCTAATAATAATATTCAATTAATCAATCATTGACAGCCTTTTTGTCCCACTGCTGGGCATCGGCCTCTTCTTTGCTACGTGTTTCTCCTCAGCGCTAAGGTAGAAACACGGGTAACTTACAGTTTAACGTCGAATACGAACGAGAGAAATTCCAGAGAAGGTTTTCACTATTAAAATCCCACGGTTGCAAGCCGGATTGGGAAATTGTGTGTGGTGGGTTGCAGACAAGATTTTTATAAATCTTCAACGTAATGCTTAGGTTTCGAACTCAAGCCAGAATCGACGTTTTATTCAGAAAGCGAGCGCTCTACCAACTGAGCTACCACCACAGCACTATAATAATTTTATCATTATTTATTTAGATATAATACTGATGTATTTTTAGATATAAAGCAAATACTCTAAGCTAGTGATAGCTAGACCTCCTTAAGGTAGCTTGAGAGTTTTATTGATTGGAGATTAAATAGAAAGCTTGTGTGGAATCGATTCAGGTTTATCAATAATTTAAGAGACTAAGATCGTAATCGCTGTGGTCGTTAAGGTATGGATTCAAAAATAACGATCTTGTGTTCTGGAATAAAAATAACTGCAGCCATTGAACTATGCTTTGACAACTATTAAGATATTGCAGTAAATGTTATAAATTATTGAACTTATGTAAGTCACACATTCTATGTTGTACAGCCACTTTTATCACACATTTTGGCGACCATACTGTATATATTTCTGCAAAGCATCATTGGCCGCTTGTTAAATATATTTACAGAGTGTTTCAAATTTAAAAATTCCCATTAGAAGAGGTAAGAAATAGAACTGACGTTTAAAATTTATCGTTTTTTCCGAAATAATGCCCGGCCAATTTGTTATAATCGAAAACCTGCAAAATTGTAAGAAATTATACGTTGTACAAACTAGGCGTATTTTTTAACTCATAAGTTTGCATTTCAGGTTGAATTAAAACAACAGCATAATTTTAACTTCTTAAAGACTCCCTTTTCTCTTTTTCATATGTATTTCTATCAAGTCATCATCATCATCATCATCTGACATGGAGCCGACTCGAGGGTCAATCCTGGATACGCCAGGCCCACCCCATGCCAGTAAGTGGGTAGGGACTTAAGGATATGGTGGGATCGGGTGGGGCATTGCACAAAGTGAGCATGTCTGCAATGCATACCGCAAGACACCGCTGCTGCAACACCGGGTAGTTAGTAAACTACGCATCAATGGCTGTTGAGTGCTCTTAAGTAGTTGAACCTGCTAACTTTGATAGCAAAGTTTCACAATGTTCTGATTTCACATTTATCTCGTCTTCTAAGGTTACATAGTGCACCTATGTTAGTTTCCTAGGAAGTAATAGCTTCTTAAGAGGTACTCCCTGACTGAGTTAAACTGCCCTTTATGCTATAAGACTTCTGAGCCTAATAGCCTGGGGATCGAGATTTACAGTGTTCGGAGGTCTTATCTAGTTAATGTGCAAGGTGAACAGAGTGCTCCTATCCTAGGTGCCTAATGACTAACTAACTACTGGATATTTACCGCCCGGATTTCCATTCGGTTTCCATCGCGTTGGCCGTTTGCTTCTGGATTGAACGTTCAGCGTTTCCCTAGCCGTCCCGTATACTCGGCTTACCTCTCGTCGGACATCCTCTCCTCTTCGCGCCCATTCCTCCCATGTCTCTGTAGGGATGCCGGTGCCTTGTATGTCCCTCTCCAGTGACGTCTTCCACGTGGAACACGGTCCTCCGATCTTCTTTTCCTCCGGCTGTATTTCTATCAAGTGTTAAAATATTAAATAAACTTTATAATTCAGTATGCTTTGACAGAGTAGTTTACAGTTCTTTATTGTAGTTTGTTGATAATAAAATATTTAGTGCAAAATGACTTTTTCTTCGTTTAATGGTAACGTTTATTTTTACAAACAATACTGCCACTACCTACTAAATTTAAACATGTTTTTGCTATATATTTTCAATGTTTACGAAAATACATGAATATCTAGAACGAAATAAGCTTTCTTAAAGTTGACAAAGGTTTTTTACATATTTAATTTTTAGTGCATTTTAATTGAATAATATACAGCGTGTCCCATCTGTGCGTGGATGTAAGGTAACTCCTACAACAGATACAATGGCAATTTTCAGAGAGTACATTAAGTCAAAGTAACATAAACGAAGCGAAATACAAAGCAATCTATAATATTAAATTCGTCTTTATTGGATAGGAAATTTTAAATGGATATACAAAAATATTTGAAAAGTTCGAATTGTAGAAATAACTATGGAGACTTGCAGTAAATGTTCAAAAACATTACAAAACGTGAAGTCTTATAGAAGCATTCTTAACACTGTTTAGTATCTGACCGTTAATATTTCTAAAAACTGTTGTGATGAGATTTTCGTCCGTGCAGTTCTTGGCACTACTTGATACACTTCCCCACAGGAAAAAGTCTAGCAATGTTAGATTTGGCGATCGTGAAGGCCATGAAATATCACCTCGTCGACTAAACCATCGATTTTCTAGCCACACGTTAAAATATTGCCTTAATTTTGTTGAAAATGGAAAGGGCACTATCATGTAAATATGCTCAGCTTCATATGAAATGCACCACCCATTAAAAATAAAGCTACGTGTTTGAAAATTTGCTAAAATAATGTTTTATTATTGCGCATGAAATGATAACTATTTCCATTAAAAAAAAGGTCGTGGTGTTCGTCTACTGCTCTCATCAACTTGTTGCTTAGAAAAAAAAAACAATATCTAGCAAACATTAATTAGTTGTTTCGAGATTTTGTTACATTTTGTGACAGAATTAATGTTTTAAATTGCTTCCAATAAGACAACGTAGAAATTTTAAACACATTTTCGGTTTTGATAGATGACGAATTATCGGCATGAAAGAAGCTGGACTTTCGTGAAATTAGTATAAGAGTAAATCGAGACCACACTACAGTTGCACAAATATGGTCTGCTTGGTCAGAAGAAGGCATTCAGCGACATCGTCCAGCTGGTAGACCTCCACGTAGCAGCAATATTCGTGAAGATCGACTTGGCTACATGAGACCGCTTTCAAACAACAAGGTGTGTTGCTGTAGACTGGATGCGAGCTCTTCACCGCCGCGTGTCAATGGCAACACTTTACAGAAGAATCTCTTCTTGTGGACTGCGATCGTAGTGTCCATTCCAACGGCTCCCTTTAACTGCACATCACAAGCCTGTTAGGCTTGCTTGGTGCCAATAGCGGCTGCATTGGAATAAGCTATGGAACGACATTGTCTTCAATTACGAATCAAGATTTTGTTTGTGGGAAAATCGCCGATATCGATGAGAAAGGCGAAATCTAGAATTTGTTGAAAGGCGCCATACAGCTTTAATACCTGGAGTTATGGTTTGGGGTGCGATGTGTTTCAGTAGAAGATCATCTCTTGTGTTCGTCCCAGGCACTTTGCTCACATCTGTATTCATAATGTTCTGTAACCGGTGTTAGTACCATTCATGCAGACATTGCCAAACGGTATTTTCCAAGGATAACGCACGTCCACACACAGCAAACATTACCAGAACGTACAAGCACAATTGCAAATGTTGCCCTGGCTCGCACGATCACCGGACTTATCGCCGATCGAACATCTTTGAGACATGATGGGCCGGCGACTAAGATTATTGCCAAGAGCTCCTAACAACTTAGACGAGCTGAGACACCAACTTGAGGTAATATGGAACGAGATACTTCAGGAGAACATACACCACTTGATAGAAAGCATGCCACGACGAGTAAATGTTTGCATTGTTGTTTATGGCGATGTTACATATTATTAATTTTGTTTTCGTTGTTATTATTGTTTTCTTATAATTGTGTTATGTGATTTTAAAAGCTGCCGCTACACTTTATTAATTCCGTTAATTGGTTTGCCGCTTCGTAGGAATTAGTATCGCTGGTTTAATTGAATTCTTATTTTGGGTTACTATTTTTGGTATTTTGTTTTGTCTTTCGAAGTTCGAGAAATGTGTCAATAGTTCTTTGTGTTAAAATCGCAAGCTTGGTTTTCTTCCGCGTTGACCTCGAACGTTTCCTGGAACTCAGAGTGTCACAAACAGATTCTTTTTCTAGAACATTCCAGAAGATTTCGTAATGTGGCGCAATTTTGAGGGGAGAAGTGCAGGTCCCCATTGCATTTTGAGTGAGTCCATTTTTAGATCTTGAGGACTCCGGTTGTCCGTAAGCTCGATCAATCGGCAATCGTAATGACGTAAAGTGCTGCAGGGGCGGCTCGGTTTTTTTGTGAGGGGTATCATTAATGTGTGTTCCGTTTCGCTGTTGTACCAAGGGGTATCTAACAGACTGTCGGCTACTGCCGGATTAATGGGAATACCTTGATTCAACCCCAGAAAAAGGCAATTCTTTGGAGAATTGACAAAGCGCCTTTCGGCGGATCAACTTCAAAACCCAGCTCCCGTTGCTCTGCGGCGTTTATACCATCCAGGAGTCCCGTTTCCCGTATCAACTCTGCTCCGGAGAACGTGGTCTTCCTTCTCTTCGATTTGTTTCGACCCTGCATCTGTTTGTGCCTACAAAATTCAAGGTAAAGAAAAACTTCCAGTTTTGTGCTTGTGAAAAGTAACTATCTTGCAAAATTCAAACGTATTGACCTTTTTTTTTTTTATATTCATAAACATATTAACAGTGACCTGAAGCCACTGTTCGTTTTGTATTAATTATATACAGACGCTCATTTTATGCAATTATTTATGTAAACTTGCGCAACTGGGCTACGCAGTTATTGAAACCATTTAAATGTAGCGTTGGCACCAGCGGCGTAGAGTTCCTAACGAACGTTCGATATCTAATCTTTTAATGTTTGTATGAAAGGGTCCTTTGTTGTCTTCATTCTGTACTGTGTCTTAGTAATTACATTATATGTGTGTTAAATTCCGCAAGTCTTTTATTACTGTGTTCTGAATATTTATGTAAGGATTTTGCAAGCTTTAAATATACAGGTAAAAGCACAATAAAGGTGAGTCCGATTCCCGTAGCTGCTGGCTGTCGACCTTTCACAAGAACCTTGTAACCAGCTGGACTTGAAAGGCGGCGCCCACTTATTTCGACGCATCCTGTACACAACTTTAAGCATGTTCTCTATAAGCAATTTCAGCGAACCTCCTCCTACACCTCTGAGCAAGCCGCTGGCCTTTATCATCTTTTTTTGATTGCGGGTCCAAGAAAAGCGCGTTTGGCCGTACCGAAAATTTCTTAGCACGCCAACGTGCGGTTTTCTCTGTCCCATAATTCTCGTAGCGAGAATCGGCCCGTAACAAATTTGGCGCCGTAACGTGAGTCTTTTATTTGGACCGTAACAATTGTTAATCTTTTTTATGAAAACCTGATCATTTCATACGCAATAATGAACATTATTTTAGCAAAGTTTCCAACCCATATCTTTATTTTTAATGGGTGGTGCATTTCATATGAAACGAAGTGTATATTAATCGACGTGTTTCAAGATCAATAACGCCCATTAAAATGGGCAAATTGTCTTCTAGAAATCTGCGGTACAGAAGTAGCAAAGACTTGTCGAGGATCATTCTTGATTATCTAATTAGCAAATGTGCCTCTTAACATGTGTGTTCTGCATAATTATTTATTTTTTGGTTTGTTTCTAAAAAAAAAAATACGATGCGTACCACAAATAGAACAAATGCTATATTAATGCCCTAACCTTTGCCCTATACAAAGTTAGTATCATAAAAAATGTTATATTAATCTTTATCTATCAAGACCAAAACATACAGGTTGCTGCATTAAAAAAATTAAGTGTTTTATAGTTTCGCAAAAGTTACAAAACCCTGTATATAACAAAACAAGCAGTAATTGTTTCCACGCACTTGTGGAATCTGCACTAAAATTCTTTTTTTTCTATGAAAACCCGATATCAATACCTATCTTATAAAGGTTTGCCAGTAAAAGCATCTGAAGTTAATCACTTTTTGGTAAGAAACTCACTCTAGCGGGAGAACAGTTGAAAATAGCCTTATATTATAATAATACATCAATTTGATCAGCATGAAAGTGGCTTTTCAAAAATGTAATATACTGGGTGTTTTCTTTATAAATATTAAAATAAGCCAAGGGGTGCACCTATTGTCTAGCCAAAGCAGAATCTTAATGTTTCCTGAGTAAGGAGCTATTTTCCGTACACATACCGCTGGGACAGGCTGTGTATTACTAGGTACAATTCTACAATTCGCTAAAAATTAATTAAAAAAAAATCAATATATGAAAACTTATAGATGTTTAAAAAACAGACAATTTTAGTTGCTGATCGTAACAAACAACCTGTATATTTTTGGATATAAGAAAAGCATTAAAATGTTGACCGCGTGTATCCCATTTAAGTTGCTTGTCTCATATTTCCGAAATCACAGTAGTGAGTTGTAAATATGAGACACACTGTATGAAAGAGCACTTCAATTATATCGTCTATGCATTATGAAACCGTGTTAATACAGTTGTTGGTCGTTAGAAAGATTGTATAAATTTGGACTCAAATTAAAAAAGGACTTTAATGTATAATAAAATACAATCGTCGATTTTGAAGGTTATTTTTAGGGGAATTGGGTAATATTGAATTAAGATGGTTCTGTTAAATGGCTAGGTGGGTATAACTTAATGTTTCTTGTAACACAACAATTATTTTCTAGCCCTAAAGGAACAACTAAATACGAAATTAATAAACTTAGAAAACAATCTAACAACTGTAGTAATCTTGGTTGTTAAAATCGTAAACCTTAATATTTTTTTTTGATTAAAGCACCATTCACTCTGAAAACAAAAAATACTGAGCTTATATTTATTCGAGAATTAAAATTCCAAAAAGAATGACCTATTGCTAAAAAATAATTGTTTTTTGCCGTTTAGAAGTTGAGGAATTTATTTAGTTTACATTTTACAGTTCTTAATTTAACAAACGCTAATCGTTATTTAATTATAAACATTTTAAATTTTTGTTAGAATTTACATTATTCCAAATACTCGGCATAATCTCATTCTCCTACCCATTTACTAAAATAAACTCAAGAATGTGTTAGTTGCTTCGTTTTTATTCCTCTTTTTACATACGCAGATGAATAGCTTCTGAAAGATTTCTTTCTGTTAATCGGTATTTTAGTTTACTCGAAATATTTGAATTTTTATTTGTAGCTTCCTGGAATGTTTGTTTGGCCACAAATTGTAGAATGTAATACGCCGTTTCCTAACTTCTACACGAAATATAATATTATCCATGACCCTACGACTGACCTTGCATGAAACTGTTAAACATTATTCTTAAAAGAACTTACCTAGAAACCATAACATTATATACTACTTGCAGTATTACGTACAAAAGATTTCGGCTTTATTATAGACTACACTTAATGACAAATGTGTCTAAAAATAGTTGCTAAACATCCGGTAGTCGTTGCATTTTTTGTTGTTTATCGCGGCGTTCTGCTGTTGTTGGTTTTTAGATAATTACAGGTTCAAACTTTCTTATTAATTTTTTTTAAGTCTTTAATAATGTATCATGCGCCTAATTTTAGTACATGTTATTGATTATTAACTAATTAGTTCGTTCAAGTGTTCACACGTCGTTTTAAAATATATTAAAGAATAATTCAATTTACAACTTTTATGAAACTTTTTGACCTTTTTAGTACTGAACAAAATATTTGATATCGGATTAAGATAAGAAGACGTATAGTCATTAAAACTATCAAAGTTTTCAAGAAAATATTATCGGTAATATTTTTTAAACATACAGTTTATTATTATTGTAACTTAAACTGTTAGTCTTGGTAATTGGTAAATACGGTCTATATTTCTCTAATGGAAATTCACAATAAATGTAGTGCATGTATATATATATCATCATATATATTGCTATGTACAGCTCCCTTCGGTAATTGCACTAGTGGTTTTCAACTCATAAATCAATGATCTCTCACCTTGCTATAATACCTCGGCTTTAACTTCTTATCTCAGGGTTTCGTGGCTTCCTTTATGTTTCTGTACTTCAGAATATATTCATACACTTCAATAAAACAGCCAATTCCATAACTTCATTTAATTGAACAAATATTACATCGACCAAAACGTTAAACGCCAAATATGAATAGTTGTATGTAGATTTAATATAATTTGCTTGCTCGGGTGTGATTTTCTGAGTGAAGCCCGATCACACCTCCGCCTGATTCAAATATTAGAACTTGAATAATTATTTTTCAGCCTTGTTTATCTATTACCCTAACAACCCTCTCATTTATGATATTTATCCTATTGGAGTTCACTCTCTTATCACGTGTTATGCGTTCACGTTGTTACTGCCAATCTAATGATTCCAAAGCCACCTCCAATAAGACAAACATTTTACAAATTTATAAATACATAAATACCTAGTAAAGAGCTGCATAAATAAAGTATGCTCTTATACTTGCATGCTGTGCAGCGATGGTACCTCCATGGCCTGCTCATATATTTATCATAACATCTCCCTCTCGAAGAGTTTGCGAGTTGTGTTCTTCGGAAACACACGCTCGGAATACTCTTCCAAAACTTTAACATTAGCAATATAAAACATAACATCTTAACACAACACATATCTACTCCAATTCTGCAGCTATAGCGTTATCCGATGCGTTTGTGCGCAGTACAAATGGTATTCCGTAGTCTGGATGGTATAACCATAGTTGACCGCAGAAATTCTTCTTCTTTTTTCTTAACATTTCATTAATCTGTATTCTAACTTTTCCCTATACGCATGTGGAACTGGGTAACTTTTACAATGAAACGAATCTTCATTTTTAACTTGCAATCTATGTACATAACCTACTGCCCCTCCTGGCTCATCATCTAACAACTTACAATGTGTCTCTACAATCTTTCTATATTTCATATCAGTATTCAATACGTCGCGCCCAACCCCTATATTATCATTACATATTTTCGTAACATCATCATTACATTTTCCCGTAGTATCATTATTATATATCATCGAAGTATCATCATTATATTTCATCGCAGCATCATCATTATATTTCATCGTAGTATCATCATTATATTTCCCCATAATATCCCTCCCTATCTGATTAATATTCACTTCTGCTTCAGCACCACAATCTTCGTTTATCTCTTTTATACATAACTTAATCTCTTTACCTTTGCAAGTCAACACCTTCCTTTCCATATCAAGAATCATTTCATATCCATCTAGTATATTCATACCAATAATTAAATCTACCGACATGTTCGGAATAACTAACATCTCTGCATTTATCTTTACTTCAGCACCCAAAATTAATTCATAATTCAACTGTTTACACACCGAATTAATCTTCTTTTTATTTGCTGTGATTAACTCCACAGTTCGTACCCGTATTAAATGTTTCCGTAATGCATTAAGGTTCCCATTAACAACCCCCTCGTTTACTAAAGAAAATTCGGCACCACTATCTATCAGTGCATGCAACTCAAGTTCACCCAACTTAACCTTTATGAACGGCAAATTATGTAATAAATTGTCTTTAATTAATGTAGTTTGTAGCGTACCACCATCTGGATAACTAATGAACTCTTTAGGATGACAGTATAGATGGTTGACGATAATGGTACCACTTTCTAAAAATCCTGAGACGAGATCGTCTCTACCCCTTTAACTTCTTCTTGCTTTTTCTCCGGCTCAATTGTTACCGTATTTACATATGTTCGCGTGTCCAAACCACCATTACGTACTCCATATTCTTCTTCGCGCCGATAATTTCCATTTACTTTATCATTGCTTCCGTTTTCCCTTATATTCCTGAAGCCCTGTCGTTCATACCCGCCATTATATCCGTCGTACGGTCTTTGTTCATTTCCTCGATTATATTCTCGACCCCCATACGCAGGACGATATTTATTTATGTAAGAATACCTATTTCGTTCATGTTGATTTTGGTACCCTCGATTTTCGTCACGGCCCCCGACATTTCTATTAAATTTGTCATTACTGTCAAATTTACAATAGTTAAACCTTTTATAACACGCCTGTCGTTCTACATATATGGTCATGTGCACGCAAAACATTCAAAAATTGTTCCCACTCTGTGACATTATTTTTAATCACCTCACCGGACACCGTTGTGTCGAATTGAGCTGCTAAAATTGGTATTACTATTCTTGCATCTTTATATTCATCAAATTGTTGAAAAGCTAATAACTGCTGTATTGCATAATCTACCCTAGTCATACCTTTACTACGATTAAACCTGTTCCACATCAAGTCCTGTTTGACCAATGTTTGCATACTATTACTCCAATAATGTCTTAGAAATAATTCCTCAAATCTATCAAAATTGTCACATACATCTGACACCGTATAAAACCAGGTCACTGCTTTATTACACATTGCCCGTCGTATAACATTCTGTTCTAAACACACATCATAATTACTCCCTACCTGCATCTGAAGACCCTTCAAATACCTTCGAAGACTCACGATGAATGCCCGCGGGTGTTTTTCTTGATCTGGGTCGAACTTCGGCACCTCTTGGACATGAGCAACCCCCATCATTCTCGGCACCGCACCGCCGTAGTTTCTGGTCACTTGTTTCTCCAATAACTCGAGCTTCCCTTTGACATTCGCCGTCTCTTGTTCAACAACGCCCTCCAATTCGTTGATCTTCGCTCGTAGATGCGACACCCCCTTATCCGTGTATTCCTTACTTGATATTTCTAACTTTTCACGCACGTACTCAATCTTCTCCTGCATTTCCTTGCTCGTATCTTCCAATTTATTATAACAGTCTTTAACCTTTCCCTCCAGCTCTTCACTTCTTTCCTGTAAGTCTTCCTTTAATCTAACCTCCATTCGGTTAACACTCTCTCGAATCTCCTCCTAACTCCTTCATCTCATTGACACTCCTATATAACCTTTCCTCAAACTTTGCACTGTTTTTATCAAGTTTGTCACTCATTTCCTTGTTACTCTTATCTAACCTTTCTGCAAATTCGTTACTCATTTCTTTGTTATTTTCATCCATCTTTTCAAGTTTGTCACTCATTACTTTGTTACCTTCATCCATTTTCTTCATTAACAACTCGATCATTTGTGCCATTGAAACATCCACTTTCTCCGCTTCTTTCTTACTATAACCTGGACGATCCTCAACTTCCCTCTCAGGTACTGCTACTCCCTGGTCTGCTTTTGTCACTATCTTCTCCTTTTCAGCCCTTCTTCTACCTTCCCTGGTTCTTATTGTATCTTCCGACGTTTCCATATTTAACTAAACGTCAAAATAATACGAAACGAATGCTATGTGACACTTTTTCCCTCTCACACTCGCTTGCTTTCACCCCACGTCTCAAACGTCCAACAGTTATGTTATCACACGTTGACAATGCCAAAAATTATCTTGCCCACCTCCGGACATCAAAATGTTACTATGTTTTAAATCACCAGCACCATTATAATTACAGCCCCACGTTGAATGCGTCAAAAAGTTGCTATGTACAGCTCCCTTCGGTAATTGTACTAGTGGTTTTCAACTCATAAATCAATGATCTCTCACCTTGCTATAATACCTCGGCTTCAACTTCTTATCTCAGGGTTTCGTGGCTTCCTTTATGTTTCTATACTTCAGAA
>JABXWE010004546.1:0-56467 GCA_014611495.1 Limonius californicus | reverse complement strand
GAAGAAAAAATGTATTTGAGTGGTGTATAAGTAGGATTAAGCAGAGAAAGACAGGTGTTATGTAAAAATGAACACTATCGAACTTAAGGAAAAACAATACAAATAGAAGAAAAAATATATTTGAGTGGTGTATAAGTAGGATTAAGCAGAAAAAGACAGGTGTTATGTAAAAATGAACACTATCGAACTTAAGGAAAAACAATCTAATATAACAAAGTTAATATGCTGAAATAGCCCCATATGGGAGATATTATGACAGGAAAAATTTGGGAAATGGAAGTACAGCAAGAGACATCAGCGAACGAATAAAACATCCAATAAGTAAAACAAACAATTTTAACAAGAATTACAAGAAATTATTGATAGAGAATGGGGAAGAGATTCAAAAAATTAATAATATTTATTAAATAGCTTGAAAGAACACGAAAAGAAAATATTAAGGTTTATTAAGCAACTTTAAGCTGTTGTGAAAGACTCTAAGAAATTTGTAGGATGATATGGATTTAAAGCAAATATCTGAGTTATAAAGTAAAAGTAATAGTAGTAACTGAGCTTCAGTTTGATAATCATATACTTGTAGTCAATGCACAACTAAACCAGAAAAAAAATATCCAACAAGTTACGGACATAAATGCAATTTTAAGTTATATTACATTTAAAAACAACAAAATAAATATTCGTGTATATGATATAATTACCCGTGACTACTGGCTTTAAGCTTTTTTTTAAACAAACCACAACATCTATGTTTGTAAATAATCAGATTAATAGTAAGACATTAATTGTGATTGCATCCATTATTATTTGCTTAAATTGCAGAAAAGTGTTCTATTTTACTTCAGTTAATCAATTTTAACGTCTTTATCAACATTCTCCGAGGGATTTTTGCGTGTCACATAATTAACTTTCATTTCCATAATAGAGTTGGTGTAATGGAAGTGAGCAATGAATTAATGATTTAGAAGTATTAGCAGAATTCTCCGTTTATATGGTATATGACGGTTACGTGTTGCTAATTGACGCTTCAAATGTGAAAAGAATGTTTTTCCAGCTCTGTTCCAAGAACGCCAGATATATTTCTCGTCAGATTTCCACGCACGTACTCTTTATTTGATCTGTAAACCAATGAAGCTTAGACAGCTTTGAGGGGGCTAAACTGATTTATGATTGATTACTAACTCCCCAACAGTTGTTTCTATCAAAGTTTGATGTTCTATTCGATTCTCCAGACAGCTGATGCTATAGTTCTCTGGGGTGTTTATCAGACCCTGAATATTTTGGAATAAAACATGAATGAATTAAAGTTTAAAACAGTAACAACTGGGTGAAAATAGGAAACTTTTCGCAAAATCAAGTACGCGCTGCTATGCTCGGTATACAGAAGTCTAATAACTTTCTAATCGCTCTATCATTATAGAATTAATTTTAGAATTGCAATATGTTTGTTTTGGAAGGGAAACGAAATGTTGAACAAACCTTAGACATCCAGGACTGGCACCATCGAATACAGAACAGTTTTGGAGCAAGTTTCTGTTCAAATGTAGACAGATATCAGCTTGCAAGCACTCCGGAAATCCCTTTAATACGGAATTCATGTCTATTCCGTTGGTGTATGTCCAAGCGTGTTGAAAATATTCCTCAAGACGTTGCCTCAAAGGATTGGGAATTTGATGGAAACGAATGAATTCTCTGACTCGTAGCATCTGCGTGTGATAGCGAGCCGTCCCTGAGTACAGACGTTGAATAATCGCCGAAACATTCCCGAAGATGCTCGCATACATTAGGGCTGCAAAATAAAATTAGTGTGAAAACTTGATCAACATCGATAACAGTTTTGAAAAGAAATGAGTATGAGATTTGATGTTCTCTAGAACTTATGTAAAAGTTAAATATAAAATAAAAATGTAAAATAAAATCAACTTGGAAATACATTTTCCTAGTAGTAGCTACAATTCGATGTATTTGTTCCCTGTAACACCTTACCCTATACAGGGTGATCACACCATCTGTGTTTATGAAATAGTACATTTATATAAGTAGAACAGAAAAGGTGTGGCAAAGTATGTTATGTATGCAGATATTTTTGTGATGTCAACAAGTTTATATATACAGGATGCAATATGTTAGCACGAGAAATGTAATTTTAGTTTTTGAACATATTTTATATACGTTTCACTCCGCATTGATTTATCTAACATCTAATCAACTTATTAACACCTAACAGTTCTCTTTAGCTGCTATCAGAAGGCCAATATTTATAAATGACTTCATAGATATTGGAAAACATTAATACGCGATCTTTTTTTCTTGGAATTCCACTTATTATATTAATTTTGTAGCGAGGAAATCGAAGCTAGAGTAAATATATTTAAGTTAGGGTGAGAATTCTGAACTTAATTTCATAGTAGCTGAAGAGTGCAATAAACTTGTCTCATTTTCTATCTGTTTATAATAATTCATTTCATCGAGAATTATGGAAAGTAGTACACATAATAATATAATATATATGGCGAGGCTCTAAACCCCATAAAGGTGTTTGGCCTTCAAGGCGGAAGATCAGTATATTTGTGGTCACACCCGGTTGCCGCGTGCAAAATTCATGACAGATGGTGATGTGGTGGGCATCACGCATTAGCAACCGCATGATTACCCCTTGTTTATTCGAACGCAAGTACCCTTTCATTTAAAGCAAATGGGTAGGCCGCCCACCAGGCATGGAATAGGGGATTTGAACTCCTGATCTTTCGCACCAGAATCCAATGCTCTAACCACAAATATAATATAATATTTTGCTTGCAATTACTTTAGACATAGCTCTTTCCAAATACTATTATTGAATATATATTATTTTAATATAACTGTTTTTTACGTAACTATTTTGCTAGAATAAATCGCATTTCACGTTTTAGTTAGTATACGAATACAAAGTAAATTCCAGTTACGTAAAGATTTATTCTTGGTAAAATAGTTTTTTCGCAAGCCACTTCAAATATACCTGTATGAGTTGAAAACCAAATTTCCATAAAAAACATATAATATTAAAGGGGGTTTATTTTACTCTCCAAATATTGAAACTATTTCAAATTCACCCCTGTTTGTATTACCAATGATTTCTTAATAAATTAAATAATATTTTAATAATCAAAGTATTGTCTACGACAATATTTAGAAATAACTAACACATTCAAGCGCCATTTGCAAGCTTTATATTTGCTTTTAAAATAAATAGGGTATGAGCAAAAAAAATTTATAAGGAATGGAATTTTGGAAGCCATGGTTATTACAATAGCAAATAATATTTATCAACAATATGTCAACCCCTGTTGGCAAAACAGAGATCCTTTTTGTACCCAGATAACAATGAAGCTTACGGCAAGTTTGCCGTTGACTTGATATTTGCTTGACACGCTTACTTTATTTGACAAGGGTAATTCAAGCGTGAAGCAAGCTTATACCTGCAAACCAGTGCAAGCGCACAATAGCGCCTAACTAAGTATTATGTCGTGACGTCATGGCGTGGGTTTGTGACGGTTAGCCATCTTTTTGTAACTTTCCAGACGGCTGCGGCAAGCAAACCACATTCAGTTGACTTATAAATAGCGATGGTAAAAATAAATTAGAGCAGGCCATACATGTAAAAACGTATGCAGTAACTCCGTGGTTATGTATTCGTGTAGCTAAACTCACACTACGTTCTAACTGGCAAATAAGATCAGGTTATGAAATGTCAATATGAAAACATCAAAACGTAAAAATTTATTAACTTCACAAAAATTCTTTTTACTGTAATTTGAAAAGCTTTCATGGTTGCGGCTTATTTTCGTACCCAATTGTGTGTATGGATACATCTCTAAATATCTTTAACAGATTTCTAAAAATGATGTTTGCGTAATATGCTGCCTCTTTCTCTGAAGGTTGCCACGATATCTTCCACCTATTTCATGAAAAACTCGTTCTCTAATATCATCACATCGGAAATTTTCTCTATAAATTCATTTAAGCAAGAGCGTGCTGAATAAATCCAATCATCATTGTTCAACCGTGGTCTACTTCGAAAATACGACTCTGGTATAAAAGTTTTGCGTTCTTGTACTTGTACTTTGATAATAATTAACACAGCTCTAATAATTATAAAGTGTCTCGAAAACTGTCAAAGTCATACACAGTTTATTGTTTTTGTTATTAAAATTGAGAGAGTTTGAACTATAAACAAATGCTAATTTAAACAACTGTCAAATTAAAATAGTTTATTTACTTGTCAAAACCTGCTTAATCTGGTTGTTGTAACTTGTTTGTTATTTTTTTACTTTTTAAAATGAGTTTTATTGTAACGAAATACGTTTTGAGGTTAAGTTCACTTTGCTTGTGTTTACATTCGAAGAAATAAACACAAGGTACGGCCGGTACGTTACATGACAGCTACCACATGCCTTGTAGCACTCACAGCCAACCCTAATTTGAAAACGTGTTGATCGCTCGATGACATAATTTTAGTAGTGAATGACAAAAGTTGTACTATTTAGTGTCTTTTTGTAATTTTATAATGTATAAGCATAATGGATTAGCACCAAACGACGTTGATACAGCATTTTTTATGTAAGACCCCGGATATAAAATAGGCAACCAACACTGCATTGTTATGTTCATTTAAATTTTGCCGCTCCATTGAATTAATGTCGTACTTTAATTGCCGCTTCACAGGGATTAAAAATACTATTTTAATTGCCACCTTTTTATGTTGATTACAATTTTCACTATTTTGAAATATTTAATTTATGAGGCCATTTTCGAGCGCTCGACATCTTTGTTAGCGGCGGCTGAAAATATTTCCAGGCATTCCTTTGTTAAGCAGCGCTAGGATTCAAGAAATGCTTTTTAGGTTTTTCTCGGAAGTCGCACGTGTCAATTGTGTTCTAGAACAAAGTAGGCTCGGGTGATGTTTTTGGCGGCGCGGGGAAGAAGTCAGTAGGCAATAATTTTTGGGCCCAGACGGACGTTTTAGGAAAAATCGGGTTATACGGGGCTCCTGCTATATTGAATTCTATCGTATCGTAGATTGCTGTAGGCAATCATTATCTCGACCAAGTCGGATTTAAATAAAAATTAGCAGTGTAAAGCCCTGGTGTACGGACAATTAAATGCAATTGTTCCTTCGATCTAAGATCGCATATAAGCGTATTAAACCCGTGAAGGTGTGATTGCTAGAACTGTGGTGTGTGTTGCAATCGTCTGAAATTCCCGCCGCCCTCAACGTTGGAAATCATCTAATTCCCAGGGGCGTACCAACCAACATTTCGTCCTAAAGTTTCCTGAAGAAGACGTCTACCTTTTTCCCGGACCTGAAAATACCCCCCAGATTGTACCTGCATCTGGAAAATACTTCGACATTGTGCCTGTCTCCGTCTCGCTATGCCATAGTCAAGGTAAAGAACTAAGTTTTTTTCGTTCTAAGAAGAAAGAACACTTTTTCGCGTCAGCTTGCAAAATTTCAAGGGATTGAACCTTTTCTTTATGTAACAAGAAGCGACCCTCAGTCGCCGACTGTCCTTTTATTGTGTACTACACAGTGTAGAGTAATTTTGTTTTAAATATACTGTGTCATTCCTGTAAGCTCCGATGTCACTGGCCACGTAGTTGTTGGGAAAATGTAATGACGTACGCCAGCGGCGGCGGGTTTTTTTTCCTTGAACGTTCAAATAAATCGCTTGTATTATAGAACTATAAAAACGCCTTTGCCGACATTTTTGTATCAACATTCCCAATAATTTAATTATATGTGTTTTAAAATTTACTGCCTCTTTTATTATTGTGCATTCTGTATTTGTGTGTGTACGAATTTTGCAAGCTTTATAAACAGGAGGGAGGCACAATAAAGGTGAGTCCGATTCCCATAAGCTGTCGGCTTCTCGGCCTTCCACGAGGACCTACAATCAGCTGTATTTGGAAGGTGGCGCTACTAATTTTTACCCACTCTGTACACACCTAGGAAGATGTCCTCCCATAAGTGATTTTCGTGAACTCCTCTACTCCTCTGAGCTAAGCTGTAGGCCTTTTTCCACCTATCCTGTTGCGGGTCGACGAAAAAGCTGGTTTGGCCCGTAACAGCATACAGGGTGACTATTTTTTTATAACAAACTGTATGGTTTAAAACAAATAAATTATTGAACAACTCAATCGGAGCATGTAATACCTGCTTGTGCCTTCTTGTGTGGTTAAATTTTATAACTAATATATGATTCTTGTATTTGGAAGTGCCAAAATTGCCCTGGCAGAGAGCAAAATTGATGCTGAAAAATGTACTTATCTACTTCTAGGATTTTTAAAATGATTTATTTATTAATTAATCATAAAAAATCGTTTGCACGACAGACAACAAAATAAAGAAAATATCATTCAGTTATAATATGTAGTAGTTACAGTTTTACCCAGCGGTTATCAAACTTTCATATTTCGCGCCCCCCCGTTTTTTACCTTGAATAATTATGCGCCCCCTGCATAATATAAGATAGATCAGAATAACCCAATGCGCCGGAACTTATTTAATTCAATTTGGCAATATTGATACGCAGCCGATGTGGTGCAGTCGCGCCGCATTATCACCTCATCTACTGTTACCCGAATGTTCGCGGCAGATACCGATACGTCTCGAAGTTTCTGGATTGAAAATACGCGACTATAAAAGCAGCGGCAGCGCGTCAGTTGTCAGTTGTGTCGCCTGACTGTGTTACATATTAGAGTTTGCCAGTTGGAGTTTACTCGCTGAAAAAATTATTGTATATCAATTACCAAAATTTTAGCTGCAGACAGAAGCTCTTACAGTAAATGACAAAGCTTTATTGGCATCATACAAAGTGGATTATAAAATAGCCAAATGCAAGAAGCCACATACGATTTCAGAGCTACTAATTTTACCAGCTGCTATAGACATGGTAGAAACAATATTTGGTGAAAGTTATACTAAACAACTCCAGAATATTCCTCTGTTAAACGATACAATTTGCCGAAGAATTAACGATATATCTGTGGATATTCAGCAACAGCTTGAGCCTGAGTTAGTTGGTAAATTATTTGCCATACAATTTGATGAAGCAACACACAGCAGTAATGATACTCATTTGATTTCCTATATCAGATTCTGTCAGAGAGCTGCAAAAGTTGAAGGCTTACCATTTTGCAAGCCCATACAAGCAAGAGCAATTGTTGTCGAGTTGTTCAGAATTACAAATGATGCTATTGCAACCGCAAACATGCAGTGGAAGGATTGTGTTGGAATTTGCACCGATGGAGCTCAAGCCATGTCTGGTAGATAAAACATTTTAGAAGTACTTGTGAAGAAGGAATCTCCAGGAGTATTCTGGACACACTGCATGATTCATCGGGATCCTTTAGTATCAAAATCGCTAAGTCCTGGGTTAAATATTGTTTTGGTAGTAGTTATTAATGTAGTTGATTAGGTATATAAAAACCAGACCTCTAAAATCAAGGATTTTCGATGCTCTCTGTGAAGATGAGAGCTTAACATACAGCATTGTTGTTTTATTCTTCATGGAGATGGTTGCCACGCGGCAAGGTGTTCAAGCGCGTCTACGAACTGAGAAATGAAATAGCGATGTTCTTAATCGAGGAGGATCATAAGCAAAGCATGCGGAAGAATTCTACAACAATTTATTTCTAATGAAGCTCTCCTACTTAGTAGACATATTCGAAAACCTTCATTCACTTAATCTTCAACTTCGGGGAAATAATACAAATACATTTGATTTAAGTGAACGGGTCAACGCTTTTTGTAACATAATACAGTTATGGAATAACAAATTAAAATACAATTTCTTTAAGATGTTTCCCACAACGTGTGAATTCATCCAGAGTTACCGCCGGAAGAGAATCATAAAAAGTTAGTAAAGATAGTGGAGGGTCATTTAGAAAACTTGTGCACTATTTTTAGTAAATACTTTTCGCTGAAGAAGACATTAAATAGGGTGACTGGAATTGGGTAATAAATCCATTTGGAAGTATACCTACCGGCTTCCCCCTGCAAAAAGAACAACTTGATAGATCTTTCTTCAACTACTGCATAAAAATCAAATTTTGTTATTAAGTCATTAACAAATTTCTGGAGTGAACTGTCTCGTAACTATTCTCTTGTTACCTTTGCGAAATTGGGTTTTCCGCGGTAGCTGCTTTAATGTCTAAATATAGAAACAAACTTCAACTAGAAAATGAGCTCAGAGTGTCTCTATCGAATATCAATCCAAACTTGGACAGGGTATGTACTTTAAAGCAGGCGCATATTTGTCATTAAATCTATGGGGGCACAGTTTTAGAACCACTTATTTAATCTATAATTTAACAACGTTAACTTACACAACCAAAAATTATTATTAACCAAGTTTTGAACAGTAGCTGCAGACCTACAAAAAGCAGTAATTGCTTGTTGCTTGGAAATTTTCACATTTGGAAAACGTGATCTACTAATGAAATAATTACGACTTAACTGCCACTGGAGCGTAATTTAAAATTAGCTAAAAAATTAATTATAAGTAATCAGATGCCATAAATAACTAACTCTTGAGACGCAAGCTTTCAAACTGCTTTGAATTTATAACCAGAAGGTGAACTTTTTCAAATATTTCTGTAAATAATATAGTATTTATTTATTTATTATACTTTTAAAAAAGTTAGCCCATGAAACAATAAGTTAGAAAAAACCACTCTTGTGTGATAATATTAATTATACGCTATTTTAAAAATATATACAGGGTGTTGTATATGGTTGATAATTTATAATATCTATTTAGTTGCAGGATATTCTTCAAACTATACTACTTATTTTAAATCTACGTAGAACGTATTCTTGTATTTTTTTGAGAAAGAGATCTTGGGCATGTTTTCTGTTGTACCGTACCATTACGCGAAAATTCCAATATTAAGAAGTGCTCGTGTGTGTGTGTGTGCTCGTGTGGGTGTGTTGTACATTCGTTTAGTTTTGCCACTTCATATGAATAAAAGTCTTATTTTAATTGCCGCCCATGGTCGACTACTATTCTATTATTTACAAAGGTTATTTTATAGGAGGTCACCTTTTCCGAATTTAAAGGAACGCTGACGCATATGTTTAGTCTACAGCACTGATCGAAAGCAGTTCTTAGAATTCTTAGTCTGCAGAGTGGCCCTAAAAATCCTACGCTCCCCGGAAGTTACACGTGGAATATTTTGTTCTAGAACGATTACGTTTGGTGAGGATTTTTGCAGCATGGGGAAAAAGCAGTCAGCCAAAGCGTCTTAAGGTGAACACACGTGGTTTTGTTCGAAAAGCGGGAGTTTTTGGCAGCACCTTCGTTAGATTAAGTTACCGTATCGCTTTTCTCGCCTGGTGGCAGAATATTCTTCGACATTTCGTCGAATTAAAATATTAGCAGAGTGGTACGCTTTATTAAAGACAATTTTGTGTTAAATTGTTCTACAGACCCGGGTCGGATTACAGTCATCAACCCCGTGACTCCTCCCACTTGATCGTTGTAGTGTCTGAATGCATTAAAATCTCGTACAACGGAGGTTTAGTTCCTGACTGCAACATCATTCGAGATTTCCCGTCTCCCGAAGAAAGTCTTGGCGATTGCTGTGGCGCAATCGTTCCAACTCCCGTCCCCTAGTGTTTTCTACGTGATCTAGCCTTCACAGGCGTGCCTGAAATTTTTTTGCTTCTCAAGGACCTAGGAACACCCCAAATTGTGCCTGTCTCTCTACTCCCTACCTGAAGAAAACTAAAATAAACTTACCAATGTACCTTACAGTGATTGGTTGCACCTGTTTACCAGTGCTTTGTTTGTAAATAAGAAACAGAATAGTTTAATTTCCTTGTTATATTAAAAGTGAGGCAACCTTCAGTTGCCCATCGTTTCATTACTGCTTCAAAGTGAATAACCTTTTCTTTCGAAGTAACGCAAAGCGGTCTTCAGCTTCGCATATTTATAGTTTTCTCGATCTGTAAATCAAAGAAACTATTCTCCAAGTTGGTTTTTTTTCTTATTCATTCGTACTATCGTTTCCCCCCCCCCCCGGAACCACTTTTCGTATTACTTCAGGGGGGTGCGGGCGTCCCTTACATACTATCCATTCATGCAGCATGCACCCTAAACTTAACTAACTGACATGCGGTCGCCCCAGCTGAGATTCGAAACCACAGCGGAACGAGCACAATTCAGTGTGACCTCGAGTGGCAACGCGTTGCTGCTCTAGACCACCGAGGTCCCAAGTTGGTTTTAAAACTAAGCAAACTAATGTAAGTGATTTCTAATTGACACTGCTAGCAAAATCCAATGAAATCCATAATTTCTGTTGCCTAAAGTAAATAAATAAGAATGAAGTATAGAAGTGTAAGTAAATGCCTTGAATATTACCTTAGTAGGGATCAGCGCATTCTTTGTTTGCTCCTTTATATTTTAAAGAGTTTACTTAATAATTTCAACCTAAACAAAAATACAAAAGAAATTATTGGTGGTAACTAACTTGCAAAAGCAAATATACGTATGCATTTTTTACTACAATTCGATTATATTTCACACTGGCATTAATGTATTATTTTAGGTCCTTCGAAATTTAAACATAAACATGCGAAAATGTTCCAGATAAAAATAACTTAGATAAAGATGTTGTCTTTTTCTAAAATTATATAGAGCAAACTAAAGAATACGTCCAAAAGTAATATCAAACATGGCATATATCTATAAAGAAAAAGTATACATTGAAATGTCAAAAACTTTTATTTAATGTAATGCTTCCCTCGTTTTCATTTAATCATGTACGGTATATATGAAACCCAACAAAATCCACTGTATAAAATGGCAGCAATTTCACATACGACTCAGTTTGTATGAAGACACAACCATCCAAGAACCAATTATTTTTGATTGGCATACAATTTATTTCAGAAACGTTTATCCCCTATAAGCCACATTTTCAGTAAATGCAAATTAAAGAAACCAATTTGAACAAAATGGATTTACAGAACTGCCACGCAAACATCAAAAGAATTTTTAAAATACCTATTCTTTCTACGCCGATGGAATAAAATCCACCCTTTATAATTCAGAGAAATATGACGTAAAGGTAGTTTGTTTGCCGATTAAACAAAAAGAGGTTTATTTATAACTTACAGCTCTAGTTTAATTTAATATACAATGCAAGGTTTCCTGTATTTCTATGTACCAAGCAGGAAAGGTAGCGAATATTCTTCAAATAATGAAAAGTTTAAACATCGACGTTTTGGAATGCAGTGAAGTACGTCGGCCCCTTCTAGTGCTTCATCTGTTCTCTCCTGTTCCGGTGTTGCGAGAACCAACAGCGTAACGTGTGCTCCGCACCAAGAAAAGTTTAAACATTTCTACTCTAGAGCAATTTTATTAGGCGGAATACCTCGTTGGTTCGCCATGGATTTATGAGGGAGAACGACCGTTAAAATTTCTATGTTTCGTTACTGGGCATTGAACCCCAACCCTTCAGCGCTAACTTCTATCCCACGACCATATCTAGGGTAGCCTAACAATGGAAAAGGCGACAAATCAAACTATCAAATATACTATCCCGGTAACACAACAGAACAACATGACAATCGAGTAGGATTTAACATAAAGAAAGAGTTGGCCACGTAGTAGCCGGCTTTCTACAACTGTCCGATAATAATAATATTTCCATTTGAAAAGTAAATGCAAGACCCTTTAATTTTAATTTGGTCCAGGAATATGCTCCAACAGCAAAATCTACAGAAGAAGAGGTAGAAATTCCTTATAAAATACTGAGAAATTCACTATAAGACGAGCCAATAATAATAATAGAGTCGAATTTTGCAAATGTATTTCTGTAGAGACATGCAATATACAATTCTGAACACCTGGTTTAAATTACCACCAAGAAGGCTCTACACGTGGGAATCACCAGCAAACTGCGATAAGACCATTGTAAAGAATCAGACTGACTAGGCAATAATACAAAAAAGATTCTGAAAACCCATCAACTTCAAAAAACCTACCCTGAAGCGGATATAAATGCCGACATCACTCTCTTATTGTTAGTAATGCAACTAAAATTAAAGAAAACACGAAAGTGGAAAAAATTTAAAGAACTCACAAGAAAATAACGAGCGTCGAATAATTTAAATTGCAAATAGACAAAACAACCATACCAACAAATGAAAGAACAAATTTAGGAGGCTGTAAAAGAAATCATCAATTCAATCATACAAGAGATTACAAACACACATGGAGGAAAAAATAAAGAATGGATGATGGGTGACGGAAGGCGGACATACAAAAATGAGACTAACAAGTATGAAAAAATGCAAAAAATAATAATCAAGGAAGCAAGAAGGACATGGCTAACAAAGAAACTGCAGAGGAATTGAAGCGTTGGAATCAGAACACAACCCCTTCAACTTACATAGTAAAATTAAAGAGGCTACAAGAATAGCAAAAAAAAGCAAAATAAGTAAGCATGATTACTGATGAACAACGAAGAATAATATAAGACATAAAAGAAAGAAAGAACAGAAGAACAAAAAGAAATACACGACGGAATTATTTCCGAGAGACGCCGATAATAATGGAAAGAAAGAAAAACACATTGGAAATCAGTGATGAAGAAGTAAAACTGGTAAATGAGTATTGGTCATCTAAACTGACACTGGCGATTAACAATATTATATTGTATTCTATTGTGTTGTATTGTATTGTAAGAAATAGAGGAGGAATCATTACATGTAATAGTACAGCTGTCTAACAAAATATATACCATGAGAAACATGAAAGATGAATTGTTAACATCTACTGAGGGCCTTAGCCCCAACCAAACCTCAAGACTG
Organism: Limonius californicus; assembly: GCA_014611495.1. Classification (NCBI taxonomy): domain Eukaryota; kingdom Metazoa; phylum Arthropoda; class Insecta; order Coleoptera; family Elateridae; genus Limonius; species Limonius californicus. The sequence goes on along the minus strand of JABXWE010004546.1, from coordinate 43,611 downwards.
ATTAATGAGTATTGGTCATCTAAACCGACACTGGCGATTAACAATATTGTATTGTACTGTGTTGTAAGAAATAGAGGAGGAACTTTTACATGAAATAGTACAGCTGTTTTACAAAATATATAACTAGAGAAACATGAAAGATGAATTGTTGACATCTACTGAGGGTCTTAGTCCCAAGAAAACCTCAAGACTGGTAGATTAGTGTTGGTCATCTAAACCGACACTGGCGATTAACAATATTGTATTCTATTGTGTTGTGTTGTATTGTAAGAAATAGAGGAGGAACTTTTACATGAAATAGTACAGCTGTTTTACAAAATATATAACTAGAGAAACATGAAAGATGAATTGTTGACATCTACTGAGGGTCTTAGTCCCAAGAAAACCTCAAGACTGGTAGATTAGTGTTGGTCATCTAAACCGACACTGGCGATTAACAATATTGTATTCTATTGTGTTGTGTTGTATTGTAAGAAATAGAGGAGGAACTTTTACATGAAATAGTACAGCTGTTTTACAAAATATATAACTAGAGAAACATGAAAGATGAATTGTTGACATCTACTGAGGGTCTTAGTCCCAAGAAAACCTCAAGACTGGTAGATTAGTGTTGGTCATCTAAACCGACACTGGCGATTAACAATATTGTATTCTATTGTGTTGTGTTGTATTGTAAGAAATAGAGGAGGAACTTTTACATGAAATAGTACAGCTGTTTTACAAAATATATAACTCGAGAAACATGAAAGATGAATTGTTGACATCTACTGAGGGTATTAGTCCCAAGAAAACCTCAAGACTGGTAGATTAGTGTTGGTCATCTAAACCGACACTGGCGATTAACAATATTGTATTCTATTGTGTTGTATTGTATTGTAAGAAATAGAGGAGGAACTTTTACATGAAATAGTACAGCTGTTTTACAAAATACATAACTCGAGAAACATGAAAAATAAATTGTTGACATCTACTGAGGGTATTAGTTCCAAGAAAACCTCAAGACTGGTAGATTAGTGTTGGTCATCTAAACCGACACTGGTGATTAACAATATTGTATTGTATTGTATTGTAAGAAATAGAGGAGAAACTGTTACATGTAATAATGCAGCTGTTTGATAAAATATATACCATGAGAAACATGAAAGATGAATATTGTTAACATCTACTGAGGGCCTTAGCTCCAAGCAAACCTCGGGTCGTCTCAACAAACACTGGCGATTAACAATATTGTAACCGACTAGGTACCAGGACATGCTGGTATTGTAGTAAATGGAGTAGGAACCTTTGTATGTAATAGTACAGCTGTTTAACAACATATATAACACGAGAAACATGATAGGTGAATTGTTAACATCTACTGAGGATTTTAATCCCAAGAAAACCTCAAGGCTGGTGGATGAGTGTTGATCATCTGAATAGACATTGGCGATTAACAACGTTGTAACCCTACATTAGGTACCAGGACATACCGGTATTGTAGGAAATGGAGTAGGAACCTTTGTTTGTAATAGTACAGCTGTTTAACAAATGATATAACATGAAAGATGAATTGTTAACATTTATTGAGGGTCTTAACCCCAAGAAAACCTCAAGACTGGTAAATAAGTGTTGGTCATCTCAACAAACACTAGCGATTAACAATATTGTAACTCTACACTAGGTACCAGGACATGCCGGTATTGTAGGAAATGGATTAGGAACCTTTGTATGTAATAGTACAGCTGTTTAACAAAATATATAATATGAGAAACATGAAAGATGAATTGTTAACATCTACTGAGGATTTTAATCCCAAGAAAACCTCAGGTCGTCTCAACAAACACTGGCGATTAACAATATTGTAATCGACTAGGTAGGTACCAGGACATGCTGGTATTGTAGGAAATGGAGTAGGAACCTTTATATGTTATAGTACAGTTGTTTAACAACATATATAACACGAGAAACATGATAGGTGAATTGTTAACATCTACTGAGGGTTTTAATCCCAAGAAAACCTCAAGGCTGGTGGATGAGTGTTGATCATCTGAATAGACATTGGCGATTAACAACGTTGTAACCCTACACTAGGTATCAGGACATACCGGTATTGTAGGAAATGGATAGGAACCTTTGTATGTAATAGTACAGCTGTTTAACAAATGATATAACATGAAAGATGAATTGTTAACATTTATTGAGAGTCTTAGCCCCAAGAAAACCTCAAGACTGGTAAATAAGTGTTGGTCATCTCAACAAACACTAACGATTAACAATATTGTAACTCTACACTAGGTACCAGGACATGCCGCTATTGTAGGAAATGGAGTAGGAACCTTTGTATCTAATAGTACAGCTGTTTACAAAATCTATAACATGAGAAACATGAAAGATGAATTGTTAACATATACTGAGGGCCTTAACCCCAAGCAAACCTCAAGACTGGTAAATTAGTGTTGGTCATCTCGACACACACTAGCGGTTAACAATATTGTAACCCTACACTAGGTACCAGGACATGCCAGTATTGTAGGAAATGGAGTAGGAACCTTTATATGTTATAGTACAGCTGTTTAACAACATATATAACACGAGAAAAATGAAAGGTGAATTTTTAACATCTCTGGGGGTTTTAATCCCAAGAAAACCTTAAGGCTGGTGGATGAGTTTTGATCATCTCAACAGACATTGGCGATTAACAACGTTGTAACCCTATACTGGGTACCAGGACATTGTAGGGAATAAAGAGGCAAAGACTTTGCCAAGAATGTAGGGCGAAAGACCCCTAATCCAACCAGAACCTGCATTTCGAGTGACCGCCAATACCACAATAGATGAGATTCAATAGGATCTTATAAGGAGATATTCCCGTTATTGGGAAACTCAACTTTGTAGCTAAGTGAGGCAACTTATTATGTGCCCTTCGCCTGAAGCATATCAAGAACTGATAAGTCTTAGTAGAGACTATCTCAAGATGGTGACCAGCCTTCTGACAAACCTCTGTACTTTGAACAAACATCTAACACTGTTGTTGGCGAGGGAAACGACGGTATGTGTTGTAGATACGCAATGGAGGAAGGAACCGTTTATTACGTGCTGTGTGAATGCCCAGCGCGGGCGTCATTCAGGCACAGCTACCTGCGGCTCGAATTTCCGAACCCTTGTGACATACACGAGCTGCCAAAAAGCAGTAGCCTGGGTTTCCGCAATGCAACCCGGCTGTATGACCCCTGAGATCACGACAGGAACGCACAATGGGCACTATTGCCTAGGTGCCGGGTCCCCCTGGACCACCGTAGATAGACAACAACAACATGTTGACATCAACGTACATTCCCATTCAAGAAAAAACCTACAACAGTAAAGTGTGAGGAACACCGGATTAGTAGTTTAATGAGTCACGTCCTTGAAATATTTCTGTATATCATACACGGCCGTGTACGTTCACACTTGGAGCAAAACATCAGTGAAGCACAATTCGGGTTTTGAACCTGTATAAGCACAGGAGAAGCACTTTTTGGCCTACAGTTACTGATACAATGCGCAAGCGACATGTTCGTGTAGAGAAAGTTTTTGGTAAAGTTTAACACCGAACCTTGATAAACCTCTTACAAGCATCTGGAGTAAACTGTAGCAAACTCCGAATTACCGCAAATCTCTACCTTCAACAAAAAGACCAAATACGCTTCGATCTCAATCTATCCTTCTATTTAATTTCTACCCTGAACATCTATTTAAGGAAACTTTAGATGATACAGAGAATGGTGCAAAAAGAAATGCTCACGTTGTTGACAACTTGGGGTATCCGGACGATACAGTACCACTGGCGGTTACCGCCGAAAGCCTTCAAAGGATATTAAACTAAGTAGCACAAGTAAAGAAAAGGTATGCATCTTAACACCAAGAAGTCCAATGTGATGATTGTGAGCAAGAATTCCAACATCGACAACACATTTGAAGTTGACGAAGAACTCCTTCAGGAAGTGCTGACTTTTACGTACATGGTATGCACCCGCGATGATAACCGGTATCACTCACCCGAAATTTGTATTCGGATTGAGAAAACAAGATTGAGAAATGTACTGTGTCATAATCACCTCAATCTAAAGATTACATTCCGAGTGCTGAGGTGCTACGTATCCTTGGTACCAAACGGAGTAGAAGCGTATACTTTGACAGAAAAATGCATGCAAATGACTGAAAGGTTTCGAAATGTGGTGCTATCGTCGCATGCTCAAAGTATCCTAGACCCCCCGCAGTGACTCCAGAAAACCGAAGACACCTCGGCGACAGTAGATAAAGAGAAATTTGAACAATTTTGGTCACAATATGAGGAACGATAAATAACAAATGCCATAGTTATTACTCCAAGGGAAGTTTGAAGATAAGAGAGGCCCAGGTAAACGCAGAACTTTATGGCTACGGGACCTATCACAGTGGACAGGAAAACCATCCGTAGAGTTATTTAGAACTGCGGCCAATAGAATTATCTGGGTTGGAATAGTCGTCAAAGTCATATGAGAATGTGGCACTTATAGAAAAAGATTCAAGATAATATACGTAATAGAGCATTGTGGAATGTAGTAATATAGAATTGACCTCCATGGTTCGGAAAAAGCATCTGCCTTTCCTATCAATCTTTCCATTATCTGGTGTGTTTGGCACTCCTTCACCTTGTTACCACACTCTTTCTTTCTTAGTTAGCGGGGTGTACACACTGCCGGCTTTTCTTTGTTGCGAGAGAAAGGCCAGAAACGCTGGTTTAGCATGCAGAAGAAGAGAAGAAAATAGAGGAACTTGGAGAAAGGCTGCGGATGCGTACATCCAACAATGGATTGGCGAAGGTTAAAGAGATAAATAGTGTATTGTCTAACATCTTAGAACATTATTCTTCTGTCGAACTAAACTGAGATAAGGAAATAATACATTCTAGTTCACTCCTATACAGAGAATACCGCTCCATGGCGCCCATGTGATACGATACGTCGAAAGTTGTAAATAATAATCGCACGAACATGTTCACAATTTAATTCCATTTTTTGGCCGAAGTTACTGTAAACAACACAAATAGCGCTCGTACGTCAAAACGTTCTGAGAACTGTAGTGCCCCTGCACTACATTTATCGGGTCGCCTTGTTTGGGGTTGTTATGTTTTTGTTATTGTTTAGTTAGTTAAGGTTTTTCCATTCAATAAACAACACGTTCTCCTAAAGCTTGTTTTAATCTTTGTATTGAAGTCTGGAATTTTACCAGGAAACAATAATACGTATACCGTCAAAAATGTCAAACTTTACGATAGAGACGTCAGTTATCAGATGGCAGCACTAGGGTTGCCCAATCCCGAAATATAAAAGGCAACCCACGTATACAAAAAACTTGTGAGATATTTTCTGCTATTATAAAGAGAATGGCACATTGTTCTAGATTGTCCAAATAGCAATGTATTAAAAATATTTTAAATTAATTATTTATTAATATAACTCGGGAAAAGCAGCTGCCAAAATACACGAGAGAAGGTATGTTATAATCTAGGGGAGATTTTTTCTTTATGTTGCCCCTTTTTTTAAATAGATCAAATAAAGTTACGATGATATTTTTATGACGTGTGTACGGTATGTACGATTGGTTGCATAAACACATGATTGTCATAGCTTATAAATGAATAATACATTTAACCTCATTATACGAAACACTGAAACCGCCACATATGTTGTATGGCCTTATTGTGCATTTTTTACATAGATTTTTATGTAAATACAGGTTAACAAAGGAAAAGCTGATACCAGTAACGTACCAGGAAAGCTACATAAATTACAAAGATATATTTTAACTATTTTGGTACCTCGTAGCTCAGGCTAACTGATCAATAAAGACACGCGCGAAGTGCAACTGATGGGCATGCATTAATTCTAGTCTACATCTAAAAATAGATAGAAATTGAAAATCTACTTACAGCCAACTAGCATAACACATATCGTAAATATCTTTTCAGCATCTGTGTTTGGGGCAACATTTCCAAATCCTACGCTTGTCAGAGAGGTAAAAGTAAAATACAAAGCTGTGATGTATCTACTTTTTATCGTGGGACCACCACCAGTGTTGTTTGGATAGTACTCTTGCTGTGTGTCTCTTGCTAAACTATCTAACCATCCTATTTTTGCGTTAAGGACAGGCCTCTCTGCATTTCCAATTGCGTACCTGCAACGACAAAACATTAATTATCTTATTAATTTACACCACAAATTATACACAATCATCGGATAAGCTGCTTGCTTCTAGTTTTCTTTGTGTACTAACTAGAAACACATTTTACCAGCAAGAAAATAAAACTAAAAGGACAGATTTAGGAAACTCTTGATTCGCACAATTTATTGGTTGTCACCAGAATTAAATAACTGGCAGTTGTGCCAAATTAAGTTTGAGCTATTTGTTAGCATTTATCATAACGGACTTCTAAGAATAATCGAAAACATGTGTTCTGGAGCTCTATTTTCACCTGGATGCCGGGATAAATAGTGGCAGACGACAAATTGAAAGCATTTTAGTTGTGTGTTGTGGGCCTACTGAACTGATTAATGCACGCAAAAGTTCTGGTTTTCGACCCCAGTGTAAAAGTTGAGATCAAAGCACTTGAATCTGACGCGGTTGATAAAGGCGCAGTGCTCAATATATTGGTCTATATCGCCAACTGCAAGACGGGTGTAAAATATTACAGGATGTTAATGCCATTCTTTTAAATTATTTTAACTGTATCGATGCAGCGGAGACACCACTTGAATTTCTTATTCAGTTTGCAGATACAAATGGAATACAACATTTGGCATGTTGGTTTAAGTAATTACATTAATATATTAAATAGCCGGCCTCGGTGGTCTAGTGGTTAGCGCGTTTGCCTTTAGATCCGAGGGACGCGGGTTCAAACCTGGCTGAGGTCGGCAAGATTTTTCTAGCGGGGAAAAATCTGAAAATGCGCCTTCTGTCGGATAAGAAGTAAAGCCGTAGGTCCCGTGCCACTACGATGTGTGACACGTTAAAAATCACTACTGAGGTTGGAATTACCCCAGATAGGCAAAATTCTTAGTTAGGGTGTACAATGTGCCAAATGTGGCCTAAGTGCATAGAGATGCTTGGAAAACCGCGTCCTAGATCTCGCTCTTTCAAAGCAAGCAAGCAAGCAATATATTAAATAATCAGAGAGAATGCTGCAATTACAAATTTAGGTAAACCAATATAATATGTAAAGGAGGAAGGGTCGAATTTATATTCCTATGTGGTAAATATTATACAGGGCGTAGAATTGCCTAACGCGCCAAAGGATTTTCAATGGTAAATATTTAGTGTTTAATTATTTGTTTCCCTAACCGAAGATACAATACGAAGAAGGTTTTTGCAGACAAGTTATTCTGAATCTGTTATGATGCAGTAAACTTTAATAAGTTTTTTAATTTACCGAATCAAATATCTGCTTTATAATGTTTCCATAAGAAAGCATGTGGGACAAGATCGGGGTACTAAGCACGCCAATATTTTTTACACTTTCTACAAATGACTTTGCCTTTAAAACTTTGATTTAAATATTCTGTCATATGCACGATAGTTCAGTATTAGGAACAGGGGTGAATGTACGTCATAACTCTCCGAAAGGCCGTTCCGGTAAAACATTTGGATTCGGAACTCTATTCCGGTTTAAAATAACCAGGCTACAAAGATTTATAATAGTTTATATTTCGTAAACAATCTGCAACAAAAAAAATGAAACATAAATGAACCGAACATGTTTTTCACTGAAATCTGTGATGCTTATATACTTGTCTGACGATGGACAGCGGACGGCTAGAGGTAGAAGCACTGTCAATATTCGTCCATTGCACACGATGCACACCAATGTGTAGCTCACAACCTTTTTGTGTTTTGTATTTTTTTAATCCCTAACCAATTGCATCCCTCAATACATTTTTTTGTACTTTCGCCCCTGATTGTGAACCAACTTTTTGGGTATATTCTACTCACTTCGTTTAGTTCCAACTGATTTTTGTTTTTCTGGTAATTTGTTCATTCTTGATAAGGGGAGACCCTAAGGCAGTTCCGTAGCCTGCTGCCACTTTAATCCTTTTTATTGCACATCTTATTCTCAAAAATAGCATCCTTTCACAAATATTTTAGTGAATCCTATTTCACCGTGGAAATTGAATATTGCTATTTTTGATTTATACGTCACATACGAAGGCAGTTCCAAACTTTTTTAGTCTAACTAGGATAGCAATAGAAGAGAGTAAAGAGTTATTTTTTGCTGTTTAATATAATATCTATTTATACTTTTCCTGGTGAGATTTCAGCAATTACAGTTTAAATAAATTATATTTTTTACTATTCAAAATACTGATTTTTTGCTGCTTCTAATTCAGAATTGAAAGAAGAAATCTTCTAACTCATAATTGCCCTTTCAGATTTCTGATAATAAATAGGGGTTACGGCAAGGATATAAGGCGGTTGGCTAATCTTCGACCACGTATAGTGGCAGCCTCAACTTTAGACAATGTGTGAGGAGGCGTTGTCGTGACACAGCAAGACTTCGGCATTCATGTTGCCCCGATGTTCTTCCTTCATTTATTCACAGAGTTTCTACTTCAAGTTGATGCCCTATTCAACAGTTTTTAAGCGACAAGTACTTCAAAAATTTGACCTGTACGTACGAGGTTACGTTACGACGTGTTATAGATATTTAGAAGTCGGTTTTAACTTCTTTTAGAGTCGTGCCTCCAACAGTCAGAAAAATAATGACTGCCCTCTGTTCAAATCGGTTGTGTCGTACTCTTTACTCATAATGAGTTAGCCTGTGGTAACAGAAGTTTACAATTAAATATTTAGAAAATTGAAGCCCTATTACTTCATGAAAAGAGTCTGTGAATTTCCACACGAAACATTTAGAACTCCCCTCGTATACAGTTATGCACTTGTGCTATAAATTTAGAGGTTAAATAAGAAGAAGGTTGCTCGTGTAATTTAACTTCATATATATTTAGATATATAACTATCTACATCATAAAATGTTAGGGACAATTTGTTTTGATAATTTTTTACATATGTCTTCTCTTCATTCCGAAAAATAGACCAGTATTGAATTTTTCCCTACAAATATGTATTTTTAAAAGAGTTACGTTTTTCATAAGACGCTAAAATTTATTGTTCTAATGCAGTTTTTTAACGAAGCTAATTCGAAATTTTTGTTGTTTCATATGAACCCGATATTACGTTTTTACTAAATAGCCGACACAGTCTCCAGTTGTGAACCCTTGGATTTATTACCGTAAGGAGACTAAATGGTACACCTCACAGAAAGCAAACAGGAAATTTTGAAAATTTGTTTTCAATTATGCGAAAAACATTGCCTTTTCGGATGTGTACAATCGAACTGTTACGGCTCACAATTTGATCCACTAAATAGCACATAGCAGCATAATGCTATCTATCTAAAAGTATATCTGGTCAACCACGTAGTCAACTACTATATTTAAAATTTTTGTTAATCAGGTTGCTTTTACCATCAGGCGTATTTGACATTTTACATTAATGGTCCTAAAGAAATATAGATAATTGTGAATTCTATATAAGGTAGGCTATTACAACTCACAAATAGTGCACGACGAAAATGTTGGAAGGTAATATTATCAGTTTTCGACGACTGTTGTTTGAACGTGCAAGATATTAAATTTAATCATTCATTGACAGCCTTTTCGTCCCACTGCTGGGCATTGGCCTCTTCTCTGCCACGTGTTTCTCCGAACGAGAGAAATTCCAGAGAATGTTTTTAGCAATAAGATCTCACAGTTACAAGCCGGATTGGGAAACTGTCTGCGGTGGATTACAGTACAAGTTTTTTATAAATCTGCATAGTATAGCTTAAATTTCGAACTCAAGCCAGAATCGATGTTTTACTCAGAAAGCGAGCTACCACTACAAATTAAATTTAAAAGTTCTTACCATATGCAGGCTAACCAGTGGGCTATGAGGGCGAAAGTAGCCATCAACAGCAGCAGAACTGCAGCTCCATATTCCGAATAGCGATCAATTTTCCTGGCGACTCTGACCAGTCGCAGCAATCTAGCTGTTTTCAGTAAACCTATTAGTGTTGTTGTCTGAAACAAAATAGTATTAGTTAATGCTGTGCAAAGCTAATAGCAATGTTAAATTGCTACCAAGACTCAACTTTGCTTAACGATTAATAACAAACTTATGTAGGTTAGATGTAAATGCGTCCAGATTAAATATGCTGTAATTTTTTAGCTTTTTCTAAGCAGCAGTAGCGGTAGCAGCAATAGCAGCAGCAGCCTTGCAGCGTTAATTATATTTAAATTTAATTAAGACTACTTCAATTTCGATTCTCGATCGTTTAAGGGTTTCTTGTAAATATTTCTAATCTTAATACTATATTTAAAACTATAGTACTTTATATATAACGATTTTAATGGAGAATTTTTTGTACTTCTCGTGCAACAGCAGCAAAAAAATCTATGCTTATACAGAAGATTGTTTGGGGCTAATGAATATAGAAGCTTAAATTTTAAGTTGTGTATATTTGCTCGAAGTTAAACAGTCAATTAACTAACTTAAATATTAAATTTAAGTAAACAAGAAGATGTAAAAACTCCGTTACAGCGTAGCAATATTAACACTGGGCCAATTTTCTTGCATATTTCATTTTGAAACATATCTGATTTAGGGAATTCGTACCAAAAGCAGCATCCAGTGCAAATGATAGATGTTGCCACTACATAATGCAACTAGATAAGTATATTCTGTATGCATAAGATAGACTTAACAGTAATTAAAAATGTAAGATAAGTAGAATGGAGGGAAGGTTCTGTAAATATAAAACTTTCCAAATAAAGATTTGGTTCCGATGTCTATAACAATGAAAATTCACATCACAGAAGGTTTAACCGTGTGTCAAATGTGTGTTTTTCTTATACAGGGTGATTTATCGGAGAGTACGAGTCTACCATTTGGAAAATAGGCAACCCAAAATACATATCACAAGATACTGCCACGATATTTAAATTTTTACTGACCGTTTTTATTTTGAATTACAGATGCTTCTTTGGCGTGTTTAACAGCTTGCTGGATTAAATAAAGGCCAGTCAAGTCAAATCCTAATACTGTCAATAAACATTTTGGATATCGCAGTATCTTGTGATGCGTATTTTGGGTTGCCTATTGCGCGTGCTCTTGCGTAGATCACCCAAAACAAAAATATGTTATTTAGGTTGCCTAGGCGCAATGTGATATTTTACAATAATAGTCCTCTAAGACAAATATAACGATTTGAAGCAAATATGACATTACAAAACTAAAATGGAGCATATTTCTAGAATGTTTAATTGTTTGTAGAAAGACCATGTTATAACTAGTATTAATTGACATTGCCTTAAGGCGCTATTGTAGGCTATTATATTATTTGTTAGCTTGGTATGCACAAACAGTATCATATATAATTCGTTTTATATGAAATGCACCACCCAATAAAAATAAAGCTACAGATTTGAAACTTTGCTAAAATAATGTTTCATTATTGCGTATGAAATGATCAGGTTTCATAAAAAAAGATTAACAATTATGAGGAAACCATAACAACAACGAAAACAAAATTAATAATGTGTAACATCGCCATGAACACGAATGCAAGCATTTACTGGTCGTTACATGCTTTCTATCAAGTGGTCTATGTTCTCCTGGGGTATCTCGTTCCATATAACCTCAAGTTGGTGTCTCAGCTCGTCTAAATTCTTAGGAGCTCTTGGCAATAATCTCAGTCGCCGGCCCATCATGTGCCAAAGATGTTCGATCGGCGATAAGTAACATTTGCGATTGTGCTTGTTGGAGGCACGTTCTGGTAATGTTTGCAGTGTGTGAACGTGAGCTATCCTGTTGGAAAATACCGTTTAGCAACATCTGCATGAATGGTATTAACACCGTTTCTAGGAGATTATGAATATAGCGATGAGCATTTAAAGTGCCTGGGACGAATACGAGAGGTGATCCTCTACCGAAACAAATCGCACCCCAAGCCACAACTCCAGGTGTTAAAGCTGTATGGCGCCTTTCAACAAACTCTAGATTTCGCGTTTCTCCTCGATATCGACGTACCTTCCTACGGCCGTCATTTGCCCACAAACAAAATCTTGATTCGTCACTGAAGACGATGTCGTTCCATTGCCGATTCCAATGCTGTCGCTCTTGACACCAAGCAAGCCTAACAGCCTTATGATGTGCAGTTAAAGGGAGACGTTGGAATGGACGGTAGGATCTCCGTCCAAAAGAAGAGATTCTTCTGTAAATTGTTGCCATTGACACGCGGCAGTAAAGAGTTCGCATCCAGTCTACAGCAACAGACCTTGTTGTTTGAAAACGGTTTCGTGTAGCCATTCTTTGAAGAAGTCGATCTTCACGAACATTGCTATTACGTGGAGGTCTACTAGCTGGACGATGTCGCTGAATGCCTTCTTCTGACCAAGCAGACCATATTCGTGCAACTATAGTGTGGTCCCGATTTACCCTTCTACCCATTTCGCGAAAAGAAAGTCCAGCTTCTTTTATGCCGATAATTCGACCTCTATCAAAATCGGAAATATGGTTAAAATTTCTACGTTGTCTTACTGGATGTATTTTAAAACATTATTTCTGTCATAAAATGTAACAAAATCTCGAAACAACTAATTAATTAGATATTGTTTTATTTCTAAGCTACAAGTTGATGAGAGACAGTAGACGAACACCACAACCACTTAATTTTTTTAATGGAAATAGTGATCATTTCATAAGACAGAATAAAACATTATTTTAGAAAATTTTCCAACATGTAGGTTTACTTTTAATGGGTGGTGCATTTCATATGAAACATATATCTTTTCTTTATTGCTATTTCGTAGCTATTAACTAATGATCTGGAAAATAAATTCATTTTTTAAGTAAGTCTATCAGGAGGAAAGTTCTGGAAGGTATCAGGAAACATGAGTATATTTTAAAAGCCTCCCGCTGTTAAAAATAACTGGTTTGATATTGAGTTACATGTGCATACGCATTGTTATTATATCGTTTTATAGAAATCTAAGACGAGTCAAAAATATATCAACTTTAATTAAATTCACCCGAAATGTATATTTTCTTTTCTACTCCAACTTTTTGTTTTTCGATGTTCTAATACTGATTTATACAATAGTATAAGTATTCTTCGTAAGCTGTTAAAGTGCTGTAGTTTATGTTCATTTTAAATTCCGGGTGGCAATTACTAATAAAAGTTCATAAATTAGAGGATAATTGACGTTAAACAATAGAACAGAAATATTACCTGAAATTAAATCAATGTCCACACTTAACGTCTTAGTAGATGTCAAGAAAACACATACAGTGTGGCCCACCGAAATTGAAACAGGCGTGTTTTGTGATACTAAACCTCAATTCTTCGAAAGCGTCCGAATACGTCAAATTAATTTGCCAAAGGGACATGTTTCATTCACCTATTTTCACCCCAAAATTGGAGAGACTACCACCAGAAAAATTTTAAATAGTTATCAAAGTTATCAAGACGCATGTCATTTGAAAGCTATATGAATTTGCTTAAGAGTAGTATTTTTATTTTTGGATTGCGAACATTAGTACACACGGAAATGCAGTGCAAAGTTTCAGGTATGTAAATGCTCAAAACGTCGTGGCACATTTTGAAACATTTGTGGAGCAATTAGACGGCATTCGTTGATTATACGTTGACGTAAATCTTGTAAGGTGGGATTGCGTAAATTTTACTCTTTAAATGATCCCACAAAAACAAAATCTAGCGGAGATAAATCTAATGACCTTGCAGGCCATTCAACAGCCTACCTTCTTCGAATTTATTATCCAAAAACCTTTGATCGAAATACTGTCGAACAACCAGTGGATAGTAATGATCTTCGAAGTAACGATCTTCGTTATTTGTATCAGTTAAAATTGAGTCAATGTTGTCATATCAATTCCAAGTACACCTGTCAGGTCAAATTATCAGGTAAGAAAACAGGAACAATGAGACGATTAACAAAAATGCCAGTCCAAACATTTTAATTTTCTGGGTGTATGCGTTTCGTGCAACTGCAAGATAAATCCAACCAAGTGGGTCTAAATATGAATTGAAAAAAGAAAAAAATAATGACAAACTTTGAACAAACTTATAGGTATAGCAATAGAAGACGAACCAATAGAACAAGTAGATTCATGTGTATATTTGGGACAAAAAATAAGGATCGGGAAGGAAAACCAAGAGGTGGAATTTAACAGAAGAGTAACCTTAGGCTGGGCAGCTTTCAGTAAACTATCCTCCATTCTGAAATCAAAAACCTTTCCATTGTACCTAAAAAGTAAGATATTTGAGAAGTGTATTTTGCCCGTTCTGACATATGGCATTGAGACTATGACCTTAACCAACAGGATCATGAAAAAAATGGCAACAACACAAAGAGCAATAGAACGGAGAATGGGCGGGGTAACACTAAGAGACCGAAGAAGAAATGAGTGGCTGAGGGAAAGAACAAAGGTTAAAGACATAACGGAGAGGATTGCAGAACAGAAATGGAGCTGGATAGGACGTATAGTGCGAGCGGATGACAGGTGGACAAATAGAGTGCTTCACTGGCAGTTCAGAGTAGGGAAAAGGAGCGTAGGTAGATCGTCCAACCGCTGGGAAGATGACATAAGAATGATAGATGGAAGAAAATGGAGGCGAGTAGCAGAAGAAAGAGATAAATGGAAAGAAACAGGGGAGGACTATGTCCAATATTGGAAATCAAGAGTCTGAAAAAAGCAGAAGAAGAAGAAGATGCGTTTCGTGAAATATCCTCGGATAAGGATCTGCCCAATGGCGATAATTATGGCGATTGAGTGTATCGTAGAAAATAGTGCATTCGTTGAAAAAACAGACGTTAAAGTTTTTTCAATAATTATCACCCGTTCCCTTATAGTCTCGCGAAATTGCAAACAGCGGTCAAAAACGTCATCATTGAGTTCTTGTAGCAAATTAATCTAGTAAGGACAAACATGCGGTGTTTCAAAAATTGTATACTGGTTCGATTAATAACCGATACAATAGTCATTTGCCTTGTACTAAACGTAGGATCGACAACAACGGGGCTCAAAACCGCGACTTCCTCCGCTTAGCTTCTTGACGTATTCCGGATTTGCATTTTTGTTCGCGATAGACCCGGTTTCCCAACATTATCTGACTGACTTCAAGAAATATTTGCGATTACCATGCTTACCTGCATCTTACTGTTTGAAAAATTCGGCGCTTTTCCGGGCGCATTCATTGTTTCCGTAGAAACACGCAATTATTTCAACTCTTTCTGAAATCGAATAACCATTTTAAATGTTCAAAGGAAACGAAATTTGGCATGACGCTGGCGTAGAAAAACATTTAAATGTGTATGCAAACGTATGACCAACCAATGCCCTCTAATTATTTCATAAATGCGCCAGAACATTTATTACCCTGTAATTTTGGACTGCATTTCCATGGAAAGCAAAGCTCGAAATCAGAAAATAAAAATACTGTAAAGCAAATTCATCGAACTTTTAAATGGGATGTCTTCTGGAACACCTTGCTATTTCTAACGTGAAAGCCACCCTCATTTTGGGGTTAATGAAAATAACCGCCTGGCAAACTAATTTGACGTGTTCGGGCGTTCTTTGAAGAATTGAGGTTTGTGCCAAAAAACATGCCAGTTTCGCTTTCGGTGTCCACCCTGTATAACGGATTAGTTAACTAAAGGGAAAACTCAAGGATAATTTAATTATATAAAAATGTCTACTTCTCGTTGCATGTGTCTGTACTGTAGTGCTCGTTAATCTAGTTAGTGGGGCTGTTAAGGTTTTTCATTTTTATTTTGTTTACTTAGTCACAGAATTCCATGAACTTGTACAGTCGTGAATAAATCTTGCTCTCCAATTTTGTCTTCTGATTTAAATATATTTGGTGCTCAGACCTTCAATAAGATTCAAGCACCATAGTACTTTTTCCTTTTCTCGTTAGTATTGGTGATTTCAAAAACTATCTATTTGTAATGACTATTCATTATAGAGAGTGATTGATGGAAAATACTAAACGCCCCTAATGTAGTATGCAACCCCAATAAGAAATATGCACGTAGACAGACCACCTATCATATTTTTAATAAACCCAACAAAACACTAATTGGTATTGTAATTAATATATGAAGCTGTTCAGTTGATAAATTTGTGTTCTAGGTTATCTATTATCTACATGCATTTATATCGGATGCATTAAAACTTCTGCTTACAATATTGTAATGTATGTTGCATATTATGCGATATATTTAAATACGTAACAGGATCAAATCCCTTTGTACGTTAACTCAGTTGGTTACGCTGCAAAAAATAGTAACATTTCATAAACCTCCTGTTGTTAAGGCAATCTAATATTTTCTGATTAAGTATACAATTTCGAATTATTCAATCGATTCAGTTTTATTCATTAACTAATTTAAGAATTATATTTCCTGATTAATTTCGCATATATAGCATTAGTAGTAACATAGAAAGGCACACAGTGCAAATGCTTAGTTAAATACACACAATCACACTTTAGTAAATGGAGCATCTAAGTACAAGCAGATACATTCATGTCCATTGTATTGTTACAGTATTTAACTATGTAAATACTGTAACATATTTTTATTATATTCAACTCACAAATACGGATCTTTACAGTATTTTATTGCTTCGAGCTATTTTATTATGGATGTTCAGATAAGTAAATAACAAAATTTTAAAAGATTTAACGGCGGATAACTAATGCAATATAAGATAAAAATATTTTTTAAATATTGATAATTAAAGAATTTCGTCCGTTATAAGGAAACAATATACTTGCGAGACCGTTTCAAATTTAAACTACTAAAAAATGTTTTGTTCGTTGTAGCGTGGAACATCACATAATAATCAGATTTATTATGAATAAAGGCGCAAATGAGACTGAAATTCTTACAAGATGCGAGCACAATATGGCGATCAATATCTTTCTAATGTGGTCGAAATCTTTTAAAGACGGGAGAATCGTGTAGATAATAATCTTAGGTACGACGAGCTGCAACTTCGGTTAATCGCGAAAACCAGGAAAATATTAATAAAAACTTATTCAGGAAGACAGACGGGGAACATTTTATAAGTTCTACAAATTAGTGTACGAAGTGTGGAAGACATTATAAAAAAACAAGTATCGTAAGATGAGTACCAGGCGGATTCAGCACTTGTTAGCTGAAGAACACACGTTTCGTTTGCTCTTCGCTTCTTCTCTACTGCAGCGATATGAGCGTCAGGGAGATGCATTTTTGAAATCAACTGTGGCAACTGTTTGGGTACATGTTTTTATTCCCGAATCGAAATGTGCAAGCATACAATAGTGTCACACTACATCACCAAACTAAAGAAGACAAAAACTATGTTGCCCGCTGGTAAAGTGATGACAACATTTTTTTGGGGCTCTTAAGAACGTCGTACAATGAATGCAGATTGTTATTCGACATTTGTGCGCGATAAAATTATGCAGGAGATCCTGAACAAGAGGAAGAGAAGACAAAGTCCTGTTTGCTTTCTCCAAGATAATGTTTGCCCTCATACCGCTGCAAGAAAAATTGAAGTCATACACAGATTTCAGTCCTGATATCGTTTTCTCTGATTTTTATTTGTTTGCCCCACTAAAATAATTTTTAGCTGCGAAAAGCTTTCAGTAGAAATCAAAGCTGTTTAACTGTGAAAACGTATACAACCCCAAAACTTCTTCAAGGACGGAACTAAAAGCTTCTAGGTCGGGAGCTCAAAAACTTAATAATTCAATTATTCATAATAATATCCATTTATATCAACGCACTTGCGCCATTTATCCGGAAGTTGGTTCATACTTTCAGAATAAAATTCCGTTGACTGACTAGCGAAGCAGTCATCGACGAACTGTTTCGGTTCGATATCTGAGTAAAATCTTCGTCCTCTTACATATTTCTTCAGTTTTCTGAGCAGATAAAAATCTGATGGTACCATATCGGCCTGTAAGGTGGGTAATCAATCTCCCGAAACTCACATTCTTCTAAAACAGAACGACCTTTCGAGACTCGTGCATTGTCATTCAAAAGTAAAATGCTTTTCTGACGTAAATATTAGCGGTTCTCAGTAATGGGGTTTCTTAGATTTTTTAGAATATTGGCATACGTTTCTTCATAAGGGTAGTTGACATATATTTGACCAACAATATCCCTTCCATGTCCCAGAAAACTGCGGCCACTAACTTCCCAGCAAGAAATTGTGTTCGGTATATCTTGGGAGTTGGAGAACCCTTATGGACCCATTGCATGAATTCTTGATTGGTGTCAGGATCCCATGAATGAACCCAAGTTTCGTCAGCGGTCACTATTCCTGATAGAAACTCTGAATCCTTCTCTAAATTTTGGTCGCAAATTTGATGGCCATGCATGTCTTCCGGAGTCAAGAGCATTGGATTCCACCGCCCTGACACCTAACTCAAGCCTAATTTATCGTGTAAAATGGTAATGACGCTTCCTTCAGAAATTGCTAATTCTGAAGATATAGTTGCAACTTTCAAACGTTGACCATCCAGCACCATAGCCTCAACTTTCTGGTACATTTCTTCATTAGTCGCATCTGAAGTTCTGCTCGATGGAGACTCATTTTCAATGGATTCCCGTCCCCAACGAAATTATTTACACCAAAAATTAACCTTGTAATAAGACGGAGCTTCTTCTCCGTAGACCGGCGTCACACAGTTTTAAACCCGTTCCCTTCTTTTGTGAAGAATTTTATTACACTTCCGTGTTCAAGTTTTACAACATTCATTTTTTTAACTACTGAATACAATATTTTTGAAAGGGGTGTGCAGATCTGACCAACATTGCATACACAACTGCCAAAAGCATGTCTTCTTCTGTGTATAGACAAATGGTAAAAGGCCATCAACATCTACCAGGTGGTGGACCACCAAAAACTGTTGTCACTCAAGAAAATATTGATTTGGTCTATCATATGGTACTGAGTGATCGGAGAAGTACGGTCAAATATAATGCTTTTCCGTTGGAAGCGTTGCCAAAATTTTCTGAAAAAGTCTGGGCACGATGGATTCCGAAAATGTTGTGAACTGATCAAAAGCGGGCCAGGCTTCTCACTGTTGCGAGGAATTTGAGATTAATGGACACGGATTTGGAAGGAGTTTTAGAAAGATTTGCAATTGTAAATGAAACCTGGGCTCATCACTTTGATCCAGAGCCAAAACTGCAGAATATGGAATGGTGGCACCGTGGTTCTCTGTCCCCACGAAGGTTTTGTGTGATTTCTTCTGCCAGATAGATAATGGCAACAGTGTTTTGGGATTCTAAGGGAGTTCTTGTAGATTATTTACCACGTGGTCACACAATAACGGGAGACTATTACGCAAAACTTATACCAAAGTTTGTGAGGCTATAAAGCAAAAAGGCGTGAAAAATTGAAACGTGGCGTTCTGTTCCACCAAGACAACGCTCCCGCTTACAAGAGCTGTGAATTTGAAATGTTAGAACAACCCCCACATTCGCCAGATCTGGCCCCGAGTGACTTTCACCTGGTGCCCAAATTAAAAGAATATCTTCGGAGAACTCATTTTTTGGATGACGAAGAGGTAATGGCTGCTGTGAATGAGTGGTTTGAAGTGTAGATCAAAGAGTTTTTTTCTACAGGCATTCAAGCTCTGCATTACCGTTATCCTAAGTGCGTTAACCTTCTAAGGGATGGTGTTGAGAAATAAAGTTGTTTCAAATGTTTAACCTTCTATATCAGGGACAATAAATGATGAACCACCCTCGTAATTTAAAATCCAATTTGGTGTGCACGTGATACTAGTATGAGATTGGAGCAATTTAGCCTCTTCTCTACATGGCTAATAATCCGAATATTTTAAAAACTAATTCAAGAACTATTTACTAAAGAGACATATGTCCTTGAATACTCAGGCTAACCTACAAACTGCATTCAGAAGAGACAGCACAATTTCCAAGTTTTGACAGAGGTCTAATTAAAGAACAAAGAAATGCGAGATTTTCCGCATGAATGAAAAGCGCAGAACAGGAAGAACACAAACGGAAAATTTGCGTTGGTTTTCCAGACACGTCAGTCGTATCGTATATTATATTTACCAAAAATAAAGGAAACGTTCGCGAAGATAATTTCGTAGTACTTCAATGTACAATCTCATTCCAGCGACAATCATTGGAAAAATACATTTTTATAACTTACATATGCAAGTTAATAACTCTTTGAATGTGTTGCCAAACAACACGCAAAAGTTTGTACTAATATGCTTTAGCATTTCTCGTAAATTGAGGCACAATGTTTCAATGTTTCAATGTTCCACATCACGCATTTCTTAAATAGTTTCCTAGACACAATTGTGTTAATATTATCCTGTTTCTAATAAACATATGAGGCGGCCGTGGGCTAGAGGTTAGCGCGTTAGACTTCTACGCTGAAGGTCCTGGGTTCAATTCCGAGTACGAAACATCGGATTTTTAACGTCCGTTAAGCGAGGCATTCTGCCTAGTAGAAGCGTTTACACTTCCCGTGGTTCGGAGCCCACGTTAATCTGTAGGTCCTCTATGTCTGTGGAGCTCTAAACGCGCAACGCAGGCATAGGAGAGAAGATCGCTATAGTTCGTAAAGAGATAAAGCATTCTAAGGAGAAGATACAACAAATATGGAGACACTGCGCTCGAAGAGGAAGAAGAAGAAACAAATATATACGTTTGACTAAGTTAGATATCTATTAGTCTTATCTATAGTTTTTTCATAAATAACAATTAATGTTCTTTGTTTTTATTGGTTTTTATTGGCCCAAAAATTAATATATTACGAAGGAATCTAAACTGTAATGGCATAAACTTATTATTAGAACTGCCACTGACTGATTTAAATATGATATCGTTGTCGAGAAAAAGGTCGCAGGTTTTTTAAAAAATAAAGCAAGAGGTAATAGTCACTGCACTGGTTAAAATTTACCAACTGGATAGTTCAATGAGCTGCACAGTGCGTGCCGCCGTGTGCGGCGGGGTTATCATGCAACAGCACCACTCCAGAGATCAGCAATCCTCACGTTTTGCACTGAATTGCCATTTTCAACTTTCTTAAAATCTCATCACACACGTCTGCATTAATTGTCGGATCACATTCCAATAAATCAACCAACGCAATGCGTTTCCTGTTCCAGAAAACAGTAGTCATAAACTCTCAGTTTTCGAATGTTTGCCTGAACTTCGTGGCTTTGGGTGAACTCATACTTCCACCATCAGTGATTGTTGCTTGGTTTCAACATTTGTGTATGAAATCTAAGTCTCGTTGCCAATCACAATGTGATTCAGGTACTCGTCGTCATCAGTTTTGTACTGATGCAGAAAGGTCAGTACAGTGGTTTTTGTGAACATCCGTTAACATCTTTGACACCAACCTCGAATAAAATTTGTGGTAATTTAGTAGTAGTCGCAGTAATTAAGAAATTGAAAGTTGACTAATTTTTCTCTTTATTTATTATAGAGTATTGAGTATAAAATCAACAATTACAGTAGGTGTTTAATATGTTGTTATAAATCTAAAATTCTAATGTAACGCTTTATGGATTATTAAACATGATTTTATAGGTATAAGGAATTATACGTGTGTCCCTAAAAACACACTCTATCAAATTCAATAGACATTAATAAAAGAAGAAAAATATAAATTGGGACTAGAATTTTTATATGAAAACACTCTATATAGGACTTTATACATCCGGCGTACATAAGTAGTATCTTCTGATCATAATAAATATTTTTAAAGTCAATAAATAAATAATTTGGCACAAAGGAATTACGATTGTGAGATATTTCATACAATATTGTATTGGACCAGTGACCAGTGCAAGATAGGGTTGAGATTGATAATTGATCCTGGAATTAAAGTTTTACTATTTTCTCGTAAAACTGAAACCGAGAAAAGTCGGGATAAATTCAAACAGGAATCAATAATGTAGTGGAGATTACAGTGTGGTTTCTTGTTTCGTTTGAAACGGACAAAAATTAACTCCGTTAATGCCTTCTACGTTCTCGGTACGCAGTTTTAGCAAAAACTCTGTGCCTGCGTTCATTGTTTCTAGGTAATTTAAAACAATGTGTTCCTCATTTATATGGAAGAATGCTTATTGCACAATCTATCTTAATATGGTGTAACTCCGAGTCGCTTTGTTGGGGTGCCTGGCAAGTAAAAAAAGAGAAAGCCTTATTGTACTTTCTTTAACTTAATCACCGAACTAAGGTAAAAATTATACGAATATACCCTTTTTAGTGGAAACTGTCCCCAGTGTATTCTTGTTTGCAAAATTCTTCATTTTGTGGAAAATGTGTATTTTTATAAATAAATCAATCTTGGCATTGATAATTGTTTGATAATTTAATAATTAAATGTAGGTACTTGTTCTGTGAATTCATCCGTTATTGGCCACGCAGTTCATTTTTTTTTATCTTACGGTAAATATCGTGGCCAGCAGCGGCGTTAGTAAGAGAAATTTGGACGTCACGAAGCCCTTCCTTTATACATAATTTATAACAGAACCGCATCTGTTATTGGTTCGAAGGTTTAATTTTGTGCTTGCAGTTGTATCAATCATTTCTTATTTTGTTCAATATATTCATTATCATTATTCTAAAATGTATCGTTTTTTCTGAAATATCGTTTTGTATGTAGTTTTAAGAAATATTCGGATAAAGAGGAAGCACAATAAGGTAGGTTCAATTCTCCGTTAGCTGTTCGTTCTTGGCCCTTCAACGAGGATCTTCATTTCGCTGTGACTTGACAGGGTGGCGCCCACTTATTTTGATTTACCCTGTACATGATAATAACGAAGACTTTCTTGCCGTAAACATTTTCTACGAACTTGTGCTAGCCGGGGAGCCTTTTCAAAAAAACAGTAGTCATAAGCTCTCAGGTCTCGAACGTTTGCCTGAACTTCGTGGCTTTGGGTGAACTCATATTTCCACTGCATTGATTGTTTCTTGGTTTCAACATTTTTGTACGAAATCCAAGTCTCGTTGCCAACCACAATGTGATTCAGGTACTCATAGTCATCAGTTTTGTACTGATCAGAAAGGTCAGTACAGGGGTTTTTGTGAACATCCGTCAACATCTTTGACACCCCCCTCGGACAAAGTTTGTGGACATTTAACCTGTTGGTGACAATTTCGTACAGTATTATACGTGCAATTTGAGGAAAATTTGCGGCCAATTCCGAAATAGTGAAACGACGATCTTCATGAATTGTCTTCCTATACCTTTCCTTCATTCACGATACCTGGTCCACAAATCTCCCATCATCATTGACAGCCTTTTTGTCCCACTACTGGGCATCGGTTTCTTCTCTACCACGTGTTTCTCCTCAGGGCTAAGGTAGAGACACGAGGGGGACCTACAGTTTAACGTCGAATCCGAACGACAGAAATTCCATAGAAGATTTTAAGCATTAAGAACTCACTGTTGCAAGCCGGATTGGGAAATTTTGTGTGGTGGGTTGCAGACATCATTTTTATAAATCTGCATGGTAATACTTGGATTTCGAACCCAAACCGGAATCGACGTTTTGTTAAGAAAGCGAGCACTTTACCAACTGAGCTACCACCACCAAAATTTTAAATCTCCCATATTTAACGGTAAATCTCGGCACCGTTATCATTTTCTGCATGCATAAAATAAATGGCAGCATGCACTTCACTCTTCATGTTTAATTTTTCATGTTGATTTTAGCGCTTTAAAATGACAGAACTACGGTAAAGTGACGTGTGGTTAGCTCATCAACCACTAAAGTATCCCCACAATGCGCCAAATTGACTACGCCCCGCATTCGGCGGGAATATTTAAACGGTCCTTAGTTTCTGAATAAGCCTTATACGTTTTGTTTGGTCAGCTGTGAAGTTTTCGAATTTTTTTAAATGTGTTATTGAGAAACTTTCATTTATTTATTAAAAAAAACAATTACATAAGTTAGTGTTGTTGTTCATTTTCAGGTTAAGGCTACACAAATCCCCGTATAAGCGAAAGAGCATTGTTTTAGCATAAAAGTTATTATGCTGGGATATTTAAATGTTGACAAATCTACAAAAATCAGGGGGCCGTACAAAAAGCAAATGCGGCATATTTAGTAGCTTTCATTCTTGGTTATGTATTCTCACAAAAACAAGGAAGTACAAAAAAACATGGCGGCTGCACACGGACCCTAGCTGATTTTAGATTTTTATATAAGCAAACTTTTACAATTTCTCACAATGTTGCCCTACCGTAAAACCGGAGTCTCCTCCATTCAGTAGGATCTGGAAAAGTGAGGAAAGTAATTTTTTAGTTAAATATTCAGCAAGTCACTGTGCAAAATCTGAAAATTAAGCTATAGTTAATAAACCCTATAAGTTTACATTTACGCGCAGGGTATAAAGATCACATTTTTGATAACAGTTTCCTTGAAAAGCGTTATTAAACGTAGTTTGCATGGCAACCTTGACTTTTAAGTAAGTGCTAAATATTAAATTACACATTGTTCTCTTGATACACGTTAAATGGCAAAACTCAAAATATGCCACTCAACAAAAAGTAGGTCAAATTGCTTTAAGTGAAATAAAACATTTTGTGAATATAATTTGCATAGTACGTTGCGCATTGTTTGTTCCGTTGACCTAGCCTTGGAGATAAGACTTTACTGGTTCAAACTAAATTGTGTAAACGTAGAACATAAATACCTCTCTTTTTTTAAAATTACGTGAAAATATTATAGTTTATAATTATGGGGCGCCCCATTCTTAGCGAACCTCAAACCCGATACGTATGGTTTTATTACTTTAACTATGATGTCAAAGCAAATACCTGTTGTTTAAAATGAATGCCATTATTTTAAATACTGTATGCCTATTGCTGTTGCTACATTATAAGCAACATAACCTTCAATTTTTGGTATTATACCGAATAATTTACGGGAGAAGACGAGCGCACCATACCAAAAATAAACAACTCAAATGACATATTACAGGATACAGGCTGTATTTAAATTTCTATTGGCAGAATTATGACTGAGGGATGTCTGTCCGATATGCTTGGCAGTTTACATGAGTGCGTGCAGGGGCACCATCTTGCTAGTACAACTTATTTAAATCCACTCTTTCAAATAAAAAAAAGAAAATTTAAATAAATTTCTTCCGTGAAGATTATGTCAGTTTTCTGCGTTCGAATACATATTATTCAAACTTTGTGTAACTTGAATGAACTTTACTTAAGCTCACAAAATGTTACGCATATCAAACGAGCATTCCTGATTCATAATACCGCCAATAAAAACTACCTTGTGACATGTATTTTGGGTTACCTGTTTTTGAAATGGTAGGCTCGTACTCTCCCTCCCTCCCTCGCCCCGCAGATTCTCTTCATGAAGTCCTTTCAAATTAACTTGGGTTAGGTTTATATGAGTAAGGTTATGTCAGGTTACCATTGTACTGTGGACACGCGAACTCACCGAAATCAGTAAAGAGTGTATAAAGGCTAGGAGGAAGCTAACAAGAGCTAGAAAGAAACAAGTAACGGATCTGTAGATGGAAGAAACGCGCAGAGCACAGAAAGAGACGAGAAAGACACTCAAGATCGCGAGCTTAAAGGCAAGGGAGGCAGTTAGGTTCGTTTGATTTTGTCGCTTCATTTGAATTAAAGTTTCATTTTAATTGTCGCTCTTATGCCGATTACTATATTATTATTTCCTGTATACAGTTTTGGTGAACCCTTTTTTTTGTTATCATAGAGAAATGGCAATGAATGTTTTGTCTGCAGAATGGCCCTGGAAATTTTATGCTTCTCGGAAGTACACGTGCAAGATTTGTTCTAGATTTCACGCACCATATTTCTCAATATGATGAAATATTTCTGCTGCTGCATATTGAATTATTGAGACTCGCGTTTTGTCTTTTCTTCGGCCGACTTAACATCTCGTTTCAGTCCGGTTGCTCGTTAACAACATATCAACGCCGAAATCAAGTACTGTAAGGGCGGCTTGGGTGTCCATCGCGTGAATTTTCATATCGCTGTTATCACCGTGGGGTGAACAGAACCATCGACAAGTGTCGGATTTAAAGAAACACGCTGGATTTTAACCCTTGGTGGGCAATTAATTGCGAATTTGCTAATCGCCTTTGGCGAATTATTATCGAACCCCTTTCTTGCCCCTCTGCCGCTGCTGCGACAAACAACTTGGTAGTTTGTGCAGCGAATATTTCGTTCCCAAATTTCCCGTTTTCCCGAAGAACGTCTTTGCAATTGCTGGTGCAATCGTGATTCCAGCCTTCAGTGGCGTGCCTACAATTTTTGTATGCTTCTTCGGGACCTAAGCACACCCCAAAATTGTGCCTGCCTCTTTCTCTACTCCCTACAGGAGTAAATCAAGGTAAAACAAATTGCTAATTGTGTTGTGAAAACTTGTTTCGGGTTTCATTTTCAAGTTTCAAGAGCTGAATCATTTTTTAATGCGACGAAAAGCGACCTTCAGTCGCTAGTTATCATTCCTTTTTGTTAACTGTATAGTGCAAGTATAAATTGTAGTTGTTGTGAGCTCGTAAGTCACTGGCTGCGTAGATCTGGTTTAGTAAAGTAAATATCATAAGCCACTGGTGGCGAGCCTTGTTTTTATTCGAACGTTCCAGCTACGCTGGTATTCAGACATAAATATTACCACTTTGAATGTAATCTCTGTTTTTGTATTATGTGTCACTAATTTCAAATAGTATTATTACATTTGTCCTAAAATTCACAATATCTTTTATTTCTGTGTATTTTTAGTGTATTCTGTGCATGAACTTTGCAAGCTTTATATACAACAGTAGGCACAATCAAGGTGAGTCCGATTTCCGTAAGCTGCTGACTTCTCGGCCTTCCACGAGAACCTGCAATCAGCTGTGATTTGGAAGGTGGCGCCCACTAATTTTGACCTACTTTGTACACAACTAGGTACGATTTCCCTCCAGTAAGCGGTTCCCGTGAACCACCCCTACTCCTCTGAGTTAAGCCGAAGGCTTTTTCCACCTTTCCTGTTGCGGGTCGTCGAAAAAGCTTGTGTGGCTCGTAACAAGCCGAAATGAAAAGAAGCCTGTAACTAGGTCGATAACAACATATGGGGAAGTGGCTACAAAATAGTTATGAATAAGCTTAATATTATACCCGTGATAAATATAACGGCGGCAGAACAGATGAAGACAGCTAGAGAATTGTTCCCGGAAAATCAGAAAATTAGGTGGCCAGTGACCGAAATAATAGCGGAAGAAATACCCGAATTCACAACAGAGGAGCTCAAACAGGCGACAGCAGGAATAAAAGGCAAAAAAGCACCAGGGTCGGATGGCTGCCCCAGAACTTGTTAATGCAGCGATTGTGACATCACCAGATAAATATCTAGATGTTATGAATAAGTTCCTACGAAGGGAAACCTTCCCGAAAACCTGGAACAGCATTGGTGCTAATAGCCAAAGATACAGAAGAGGATAAGAAAATTAAGTACAGGTCAATATGCCTGCTGGTTGGACGCAAAATTGAAATAGCACTAGCTCGGATTCCGTAAGGCAAGGTTCACGATAAAAGCAATGGAAAAAGTTATAAATAAACTATAAGATGCTAAGAAAATAGCATATCAACATAGGAGGCATGTTATGCTAGTAACTTTTGACATCAAAAACGCCTTCAATAGTGCACCATGGCTGGCCATAATGGAAGAGATCCGAAGGATGCAAGTTAAGCCCTACCTGAGGATAATACTGGCAAGCTATCTGAGCCAAAGACTAGTGGAGATTGGGGAAACGGGGAAAATGGAAATTACATGTAGAGTGCCGCAGGGGTCCGTTCTGGGGCCAAGGCTCTGGAACATGTATTTCCATGGAGTGTTGAAAACTAAAATGATGGAGGGGGTAGAAACAATCTGTTTTGCAGATGACACTGCTCGGGTTATTGAAGCAAGAAAGGAAAAAGATTTGATAGAGAAGGGTAATATATCGACCGAAGAATTACGACGGGTCATAAATTCTAGGAAATTACAGGTGGTACCCCAAAAAACAGAGGCCCTGATACTTTATGGGGGCAAAAAACATCAAGAAGCTACCCTGAAAATAGGAGAAAAAGAAATCAAAACAAAAAATACAATCAAATACATTAAATACTTAGGAGTAGTATTTGGAAGGAACGGGGATATGCCAGGGCATATCAATAAAATAGTGTACAAGGCCGAAAAAACAATAAATGCGCTAAGTCGCATAATTCGAACATTAGAAGGACCAAGGACCCTAAATCCGATTGTCAACTCCACCATACTTTACGCTGTTCTAATATAAAGCCAAATAATGCGGAAGAAAAAATAGAGGGATATGGTGACTAGACTACAGCGCAAAATGGCGATCAGAATTTGTGCTTACAGAACCACATCCACAGAAGCCCTTCAGGCAATAGCGGGTACAACGCCGATGGGCCTGCTGATAGAACAGAGAGTGGAAGTATACCACAGGGGCCAAACCTCCAGAAATGAAAGTAAACTAGAAATAGAGGAAAAGTGGAGAGAAAGATGGGGTTATAATAGAAGTGGTAGAGCATTATAGACCAAAAGACTAATAAGGGATGTAATAATCTGGCAAAATAGGGAGTTTGAAGAGATAGATTATTACTTGACGCAGGTGTTGGGAGGGCATGGGTGTTGCGGTGCCTACCTGGCAAGATTTTAAATAAGTCATCAGTGTATATATTGCCGAGAGGAAGACACAGCGGAACACACCGTATTCAACTGAGATAAATCGGCAGTAGATAGAAATGAGGTGGAGGCGAAGCTAAGAGCCCCTATAAATCCATATAATATGGTAGAAATGGTGCTACAGAGCAAAGAGAATGTGAAGACATATATCGAGAAGATAATTAAAACTAAAGAAGCTGAAGAAAGCGAACGAGAGCAAAACTGAGTAAGAAGACCGAACAAGTAAAGAAATAAACATCTTACAGTCCTATCAGCTTGACGAATTATCAATAGATATGCCAAGCTACAAGCACAAGGGAAACAAGAGGAGTTTTTTAGTCAGTTAAAATCTGACAATCCCCGACAGTACGGGCTGTCGGGCGTCTTGGTGAAGATGTTTCTTTTCCTGCGCAGACAAAAAAGGTTAAGTTAGATTGGGTTCGGTTAGGTTAGGATAAGTAGGTTAAAAAAATTGAACACATTCCCAAAAATAGAACTAGCGGCGGAAAAACAGATGGAATTGGAGAAACAGCTATTTCCAAAGCAAAAAATAGACCGAAGAGAACCACCGAGGATAGATGAGGAACAGGAGGCGGAGCCATTTACAGAGGAAGAACTGAAGCAAGGAGTTGAACAGAATAAAGGAAAATAAGGCTCCAGGCCCAGATAATATTCCGGCAGGCATCATTAAAGAAATAGTCCAAACAAATCTGCAGCTAACCTTGACAGTAATCAACAACGAATTTAAAACCGGTAGATATCCAGTGATATGGAAGGTTGCAAAGCTGGTGCTAATAGAAAAACCACGGAAAGGACATATAGACCCATATGTCTGTTAAACACAATGGGAAAACTGTACGAACAACTAATAAATGGAAGACTTAGGAAAGAAATGGAAGGAAGAATATCAACAAGCCAATTTGGATACAGGGAAAAGAGATCGATCATTGAAGCTATAGAACAAGTCAAAGAGGTGGTGGATGAAATAAAACAGAAAGCAAGCAAGAACAGGAAAATGGGTATATTAATAACTATAGATATTAGAAATGCCTTGAACACAGTACCATGTTACAGTATAGGAAAAGGACTAGAAAAAATGAACATCAATAAAAGACTGAGAGTAACAATAGCGAACTATCTAAGTAAGAGAAAACTGCTCGTACGGGAGCAAGGGGTAATGGATTTGTCTTGCGGAGTCCCACAGGGCTCAATAATAGGTACCATTCTATGGAACCTATATTACGATGAAGTACTACAAATGGAAAATAGAATACCAAACGCAAAGATATTATGCGTTGCAGACGACACGGCCGTGATAGTAAGAGTCAAAACGAAAGACCAACTAATTACATTAGGAAATACGGCACTAGAAATACTAAAAAACAAGATAGTAGAGAAAGGCCTCCAAATAGCAGAAGAGAAGGCGGAGATAGTAATCTTGCATGGAGATAGAAAAATGAAAGAAATTACATTACAAATAGGAGAAACGGTAATAAGATCTAAACTGGCCAGAAAGTACCTAGGAGTATGGATAGACCACGACGTGCACATGAAAGAGCATGTCAAGCAAACGACGCCAAAAGTGGAAAAAACAATCTTTCTAGACTGATGCCCAATATTAAAGGTCCTGCCGAAACAAAAAGAAAGATGCTAAGTGTTGTAGCGCACTCCATAATCCTGTACGGAGCACTAATATGGGAAAAGGCCATAAAGCAGAGGAAATACAGAGGCATGCTAGAAAAACAGCAGAGAAGGTTGGCACTTAAGATCGCCAGCGGGTACAGAACAATCTCGACGGAGGCAAACTTGGTAATCTCCTCAGTGATGCCAGTTGACCTGCAGGTGGAACAAAGGAAGCGTTCGTTTAGGAGAGACCGAAGAATGAAAGAGCAGATACATGCGGACGTGATTATAAAGTGGCACGAAAAATGGGAGCACACAACAGATAAGGCCCAATGGACAAAGAAATTAATTCAAAAAATAGGAGAATGGAAAAGCAGGAAACACGGGGGGGGGTAGTATGAATAAATGGAAAAAAAAGGTTAGGTTAAGTTGCAATGTACTAGTTTTAATTCAGTTAAAAAGATCTGTTCTATGAAGGAAAGGCTTTCTATGAAGTGGACAATCGTAACATAAGTTGGACAATTACGGGAAACAGCTTGAAGATGGTAGTCTATTTTGGTCTAACAGTTTCAAATTTTTAATTGCGATACAATACATTTTTACTTTAGTTTACTTTAAATCAATTCTAAAATTTCAGTACACAGTTTTAGGTTTTATTAAAAACCTTTATATATTTTAACGTGTTCCATAAGTTGTTTTATTTCAATGAAGAAGTGAACTAGAATGGAAAGCCATTTTCCCAAGCGCCGTATTATTCTCCCTTTTTAATTTGGGTCAGCTAAATTTAAAATATGAATAATGTTAATTTCGTTCATTTAAGAACGGCAAATTTAATATTCTTGTCGGTGGAAAGCCTAAGAAATGTTAATTTGCCAGTGCACTTCCATGAATTACTAATTTGTTGTCCTTCAGGTCTAGCATATCAGAATGGGTTATGAAAAGCAGAATTGGAATCTGACATTTGACTAGTAAGACGTCGGAATAACGACGATCCCATTTGCAATTCAAATAAAGTGTCGTCGCGGTTGACACAAAGAGAATCGAAGCAGCTGTGTTTACATTAGGTTGATTGATACCAATTACTTTATGTTTATCAGCGATGTTTGGTTTTTTCTACGTATTTGTTAGAGTGATCGTTTTAGAATAGAATAGAACAAATCTGTTAAAGCAAACGGTTGTACTGCATTTAGGGCTGTAATTCAATCCTTAAAAAAATATCTTTCTAAAGTTAAAGTGGCTAACAGATTGGGCAAGTTGTTGTAGGCGACTTAATAAGTGGCTAAAATACGAATTAGCTTAATTAAAATTGAAGAATTGCAGTATTTAAGAAATTGAAAGTTGACTAATTTTTCTCTTTATTTGTTATAGAGTATTGAGTATGAAACCAACAATTATAGAAGGTGTTTGATATGCTGTTATAAATTTAAAATTCTAATGTACCGCTTAATGGGTTATAAAACATAATTTTATAAGTATAGGGAAATGTATTTGTGCCCCCAAAAACGCACTGTATCAAATTCAATAGACATTCGTAAAAGAAGAGAAATATAAATTGGGACTAGAATCTTTATACGAAAACACCTTGTATCGTACTTTATACATCGATCGTATATAAGTAGTAGCTTTTGATCATAATAAATAGTTTTTAAAGTCAATAATTAAATAATTTCTCTCAAAAGCATTACGATTGTGAAATATTGCATACAATATTGTACTGGACAAGTGACCAGTGCAAGATAGGGTTGAGTTTGATAATTGATCCTGTACTTAAAGTTTAAGCATTTCCCGTGCAATTGAAACCGGGAAAAGTCGGAATAAACCCATACAGGAATCAATAATGTAGTGGAGATTACCGTGTGGTTTCTTGTTTCGTTTCAAACGGACAAAAATTAACCTCGTGAATACCTTTTACGTTCTCGGTACAATTCGCCGTTTTAACAAAAACTCTGTGCCTCTGTTGATCGCTTCTAGACGATTTAGAACAATTTGTTCCTCGTTTATACGGAATAATCCTTATTGTACAATCTGTCGTAATATGGTGTAACTCCGAGTCGCTTTGTTCCTCGTCGCGATAGCCCCTGACGTTATCCAAACTGCTGCCTTCTCGTCCCAGGGGTGTGCAGCAAGTAAAAAAGAGATAGAACCTTTTTGTACTTTCTTTAGGTTTATCACCGAACTAAGGTAAAAATTATATGTATATAGCGTTTTTACCGGAAACTGTCCGCAGTGTATTCTTGTTTGCAAAGTTCTTCGATTTGTGGAAAATAGAACTAGCAGTATTTTTATAAATAAATCAACCTTGGCTTTGCTAATGTTTGATAATTTAATAACTCAATCATTTCTTATTTTTTCAATATATTCATGGCTATTATTCAAAAATGTATTATTTGTTCGTATATTATCTTTTCTGTATGTATTTTTTACGAAATATTCAGATAATAAGGAAGCACAATAAGGTAGTTTTGATTCCCCTTAAGCTGTTCGTCTTCGTCTCTTTAAGGAGAATCTTCAGGCGTGGGCCCCCACTTATTTTGATTTGCCCTGTACATGATAACAACAAAGACTTGCTTGCCATAAACATTTTCTGCGAACTCACCCACCTCCCTGTGCTAGCCAAGGAGCCTTTCCCATCGGTTTGTTACGATCTGACGCAAACGATTTTTGGAACGTCAAAATTTTAATAACATAATTTATATAGCATAATGATTACCAACCAAATATCATAGTTTGGTATAAAACATGACAAATTTATAGATTTATGTAAATCGCATAAAAAAAGAAAAAAAATATTACTCAAAGGTTTTCATTTACCATTCGTCCCGTGGCAGAATAGCTGTGCTTCTATTGTTAGGCAATAAATATAATTATTAAGAAAATTAGGTAGACTACTTTTGGAATAAAAATCCCGATAATAGAAGAATAGGCAACCAACATTACAGTGTGATTGTTTGTCACGGTACACTATGCTTAATCAAGCTGAAAAATATTTATTGATATTATAGTGATGCCCGCTATTTAAGCTTTTTGGTGTATTTATTCGCCAAATAAATCCCATGAAGACGTTTTCAATACAAATACACTTATTTGCTAAGAAATAATACACAGAGTGTTCTAAATTTAAGTGCGCAAAACTAAACTGGGGATATAAAGTTAAAAAATAATATACTTATGGTCTAAACAGCTTCGTTAAGAAGCTATAACGTCCTAAAGGAGGTACTATGAAGAAGGTTTTTTCTAAATATTGTTACGAACCCAATATCCAAAATTCTAAATTAAATTATTATTGCTTCATAGCTATTGTAATGTGATTCCAATTACTTGCATACACATTTATGCTGCAAGTAGTGACGTCATTTTACTCAGCAAATTCAAAGTACATTAGAATATTAAATTAGGCAATGTGAAATAAGTAATACGCTTGTTAAGGGAAATTGAGTAATAAACAGGTCATTGCTTATGGGTGCAAAAGGGAATGTATAAAAGGACACTTAAGATTGAATTAGCCAATGGTAAATAGAAACTAGTAAATAGTGAATAGTGGGCAGTTGTCAGTGGGTGATTGATAGATGAGAATATTCCCAATAACACACCTAGCAATGGCGTTGCACTTGACTGTATTATTGTAAGTAGTTTAGGATAATGTTTTAGGATAAGTTGTCATAGTCTTGTAGAACGTACAAATGAATAAATCCAATCATTTTATATAAGGGTAGTTGTTTCTCTGGTGATCCCGGCGATAAGGACAAAGGGGTTCATATCAGCTACAGCCATAGGCGTTACAATATTTCCAAACGCATAAGAGCGTAAATTTCATTTCTTAGTGCTTACTCTTTTAGTAAACCCACACTCTTTATCATAGCTGAACATTAGAATTTTTTTTAATTGCATAGTTTTGGGAGATTGGGGGTTACTTCTCTTCTTAATTTTTTGGATTTTTTAAAATAGAAACTCAGATTCTATTAGAAAAAAAAACACAAAAAATAAATCCTCTTGTTTCTTTTTGATAGGAGTTACCGTTATCGTGATATTTCACTTCGAAGGTTTTAGTTTTAGGTCCTGATAGAGAAAATAATTTTTAAGAGAGCCGTGGAATTACGCATTGTTTTTGATTGTCAGTCCGACCTTTTGCAAAAAACAAACTGCTCTTCTATTGTGCCTAAAAAACCTCTTCGCCTTACCCCTTTTGGGAGCTGTAACTTCTTAACGAAGTGGTTTAGACTATAAGTTTATTAATAAAACCATAATAATTTACTTAATTTCTAACACGCTGTATAATTTTGCGTACCTAATTTAAAGACAATCTGTATAAGCAATTTGATAAATTTATATTGTGAGTGGCTGCAATGTTCTTTCTAAGCTACAACGTAACTGTTTGTTGTCCGAACTTCTGAGGAATGTAATATATTACTATAATGGAAGAGAGGAAACGTATCGCCATTCGTACTTAAGACAGAAAGATATAAGTGCTACGTGTCTAAATTCACCAAATAGTCCACTTTGCGACACTGACACACAAGACTTTAATCTACACTTAAAAGGTAATTCAAAATTTTAACTGTTGCAATAAATTAAACGTTTTATGCCTAAAATAAGGGAACCGCAAATGTAAACCTTTTCCTGGGATGTTAATAAATTGAAAAGTACTCATCTCTCGCCATTTTAAATAGTTTTTAATTTATTTAACATACTTTACCAGAAAAACCATATAATTTGCTGTAAAAGTTAAAATCCTGTTTAAAAAATACCACATCTGAATTAAATCAGTTCAGCCAGAGTACAACTAAATATAAAAATAAACTAATAAGTTAATATACCACACTTTATTATAATACAGGGTGTCCCAGAACGTTTCGACAATATTTCAAAAATGAATTCCAGAACTTATTTAGAGTCGAAAAGTCCATATAAACATATGTCCTAAACGTAACCGTTAACGAGTTATTTCATAATTCACGTGGCTAAAATTTTAGTTCAACGAATTTTATGAAATAAATCTTTTTTTAATACATTTTTATCACTTTATGTACAAGAAATGTTCAAAATTATACCCATTGTGTTCGATACACAAAGCCGCACGTCGCAGAAGATATCGCTGCGTCCTTAATATGGTTGCTGGGATATTCTTAATAATATCGGCAGCCTGCTGTATTCTTCTACCGTGTGCACTACAGTTGCATAAACAATCTGTTTCATGTGACCCCAAAGATAAAAATCTAATGAAGTCAGATCCGGCGAACGCGGTGGCCATACTACGCGTCCTCCTACTCCAATCCATCTTCCCGGAAAACGTGCCTTAAGCCAACCTCTAACTCGAAGACATTGATGTGCTGGTGCCCCATCGTGTTGATGCCACATTGCACGCCCAATATTAAATGGCACATCTTCCAGTTATAAGATTAAAGAGTTTTCTAGAAAATATGTATTCTTAATTCGCACTATTCAAACGGCGTGAAAGTTCAAATGGTCCAAGCAGACTATCATTAAGAATACCAGCTGTCATATTAACACCAAATCTATGTTGAAAATGCGAGCGTCTTTTTAAATGCGGGTTTTCTGCAGCCCATTCATGAAAATTATTATAATTATTGATACCATTTCGTGCGACAGAAGCTTCCTCGGTCCATAACATATGCGGTAGGTTTTGATTATTTTGTACCCAATTATAAAACCTTAAACGATTCTCAAAATCATTACCTAGAGCTTGAACTCTTTGATAATGATAAGGATATAAGCGAGCACTTCTTATTATTCTCTAAACCTGGTTTCTACATATTCCAGTATGTAATGCAATTCTTCGTACACTTAAAGCGGAGCTTGTTGTAATAAATCAAGAACTTGTTCATCATCGTGTATGGGCCTGCGGGCAACTCCTTGGCCGACTGCATGTCTTGCATTGAAAGTACCATGTTCCCTCAGCTGACGACGTGAATTAAAGAAAACTGCACGAGTAGGCAGTCTTCTATTGGGATATCTTCTACGATATACTTGTTGTGCTGCTAAAGTATTCCCATCACACAGACTGTAAACTTAATGAATATCTGCATATTCTTAATTTGAAAATAACATTCGTATTGCGCATCACTTGTAAATTACGATGGGAATAAGGATACAAAGAAGAAGCCAATAACTTCAGTATCAAAGTAATGAACTAACAAGCTACAAACATTAATTTGTTAAAAACAACGTTCAAACGTTACCAAACTAAAGACGCGATCATGGCAACTAGATCAGTATTTCAGAAATCCGTCGACATAAATTATGCAATAAACAATAACTCGTTAACGGTTACGCTTAGGACATGTTTATATAGACTGTCCGATTCTAAATAAGTTGTGGAATTCATCCTTGAAATATTTCCGGTTCGTTTTGGGATACACCGTAGGGTCTTAAGTATTTCCTTGATCATATTGTTCCAGAATGCAAGCCCAGCCACTTGTAAAATCAGAACTAAAGTGTCAACAATTTTGAACGAACGTTTCTGTTTAGCTTGCATCCATATGCAAAAGCCACGTACGTATAAACGTATAAATTATGCAGTTAGCAGCCGCCAAAATCATTGGCGTTTCCGGTTCGTAGGGGAATTCAGTTTTATATTAGCACAAATATTATCTTTTAATTAAATAACCTGTGCAAATGTACTTTGCCTGGATCTCTACGAATATTTCCATTTTAACTGTCCTAATGAACCTCGCTTCTACTAGTCATTAGTCAGAAGTAAATATTAGCAGCTTAATCTGGAAATATGCAACCCAAATTACAGAAGTCAATTGACCTATGTTAAAGGAACGGAAAAAAAATACTGACATTTTAATATGCCTGTCAATGTATTCTACATCGAAATGCACCGAGCAATAAATGCTCTCCTTGTTTGCAATATGTTTCTTTATATACATTTGAGTGGTTTATAAAGCATACAAAGAACGGCTCAACGTAATTAGAAAATGAATTGAAGAAGTTTGTGATGTTATTACGTAAAAATGATAAATAAAGTTTAGGTAATTTCAAGAGTATATGATTGGTACTGTTGAGGACTTCTGAAATTTGTTGTTAATGAAATCTAAATAATAAGAGCAAGAAGACTCGAAACAAGGTGCAAAGAGATATTTCATCAAATAATGTTAGGCTATCACATGAACTTAGCTGCTATTTGAGTTGCATACGCGCAGATCAAGAATGTATTATCTTCGGTATTTTCTACAGGGTGTGCTCAAAATAAAGGAACATAGCTTAACTAGAGCTTTCTTAGGTCAAATGAGACCAATTAAACCAACCATACATTAGTAAAAAAAGTGCTTCCTTAAGAAGTTATGATACTTTAAAAAAATATATATTTTCAACGTTGGGTATATTTCAGAAACAAAATGGCGGTTTTAGCTAAAAATGTGTACACATCCACTTCAGCGAATGTCGAACAGTTTCAACATACAGGGTGGGCCAATGAAAACGAAACAAGTCCGATTTTCCATATTTATCGTCTTTTTTTTTAATTCCTCGGACCCGTCGGGTTTTGTTTTGGGGGGAAACTGTTTGCGTTTATTTTCAATCTTGTCACTTCAATCTTCTAGGGGTGGTGAGCTTCGCCCCTAAAATTGTAAAAAGGAAAGGAGGTCGAGTGATACAACATTTTAAAGAGCAATAAATTCTCAATTTTAACGCTTCCTAGTTTTTCAAATTCGGATCAGCAGTTTTTGAGAAAATGCCTTTTAAAGATAGTAACCCGTCAAAAACCAATAATTCATGGTTTTTCACTTTTACCATAATTTACACCAGTAATGTTTTATTGAGAAATTTACCTTAACTTTCACTTTATTAAATGTTCGAAACCTCGAGCATCCATACGGTAGAAGTAGAGTAGAAGAAGTAGTAGAAGCTGAAAATCGAATAGTGGGAAATGAAGCTATGGAAGTTGGGTCATGCCTATTTCGATCCTACTTTAGGTACCCGTAAGTTGACAACAATTGCTGGCATATCCCATGCTAGAATTCGAAGAATTTTAAACTCCCATAAATTCCATCCGTACAAAATCCACCTTGTCCAAAAATATAATTAAACGAAGATATTTATCTTGATAGGCGTTTGGATTTTTGCGAGGGTATGAGTGAACGGATAATTAATATCCCAAATTTGCTTCTTAACATTTGTTTTTTTCGTTTTTTGTGAACGGGATTGTTAATCGCCATAATTGTCGCTGTTGGGCCGATAAATACCCACACATATTCCATGAAGTTCACACTTAAAATCCTCAAAAATTGAACGTTTGGGCTGGAATTTATGGCGATCCTTAATCCTTTTTTTTTTTACCAGGAAATTTAACAGGACAAATGTGTTTGGATTTAATACGAGATCATGCTGATCCAGCAATAACTGAAATTATAGAGTAAGATGACCGTTACAATGTGAATTAGTTGATGTTTCAACAAGATGGGGCACCTCCACACTATGCTCTTGCTGTACGTCAATATGTGGAGTGGCCTGCGAGGTCACCAGATTTAAGCCCTTCAGACTTTTTTCTGTGGTACCACATAAAAAGTAAAATTTATGGTACTCACCCAGAATCCCTAAATGATTTACGTCAACGGATCAACAACGAATGTCGGCTAATCACCCCAGAAATGCTTGTCAGAAACCGTTTTCAACAAAACCTCTACTACTGTATGGATGCTGCAGGTCAACATTTCGAACATTTAATAAAGTGAAAGTTAAGGTAAACTTCTTAATCAATAAAACATTACTGGTGTAAATTATGGTAGAAGTGAAAAATCATGAATTATTGGTTTTTAGCGGGTTACTATATTTAAAAGGTATTTTCTCGAAAACTACTAATCTGAATCCTGAAAACTAGGAAGCATTAAAACAAGTATTTAATGCCCTTTAAAATGATGTATCGCTCGACCCCCTTTCCTATTAAAAATTTTAGGAGTGAAGCTCACCATCCGTAGGAGCTTAAAGTGACAAGGTTAAAAAGAAACGTAAAAAGTTTCCCCCTCAAAACAAGAACTGACGGGCACGAGCAATTTAGAAAAAAAGTAACTATAAATAAGAAAAACCGGGTCTGTTTCGTTTTCATTTACCCACCCTGTATCAACATTACAGCATAATGTAGAGGACGCTGTTGGCAGAATTTTTTGTATGTCTTTTATCATAATTCTGCTGTTATTAACACTTTTTTAAGGGTAAAGTTTATGACACAAGATATTTGTTCATAAAAAAGGTGTCCTTGTTTCATGTCCATAAAATGTATCGTTTTTAAGAAAAACGCACTTAACCATTTCTGTATATTAACTTAACGATTTTTTTACGGATTTTCAAGTTGCTGTCTGTCAGCTTGACTATATTAATAGAGGAAAATATACAGTGTAAATTAATGAACTGCGAACACGAGAAAATCGTTGCGAATTTGAGATTGAAAAATTTTAGAGATAAGGGTAGACCAATCGTGTACTTGGATGAAACTTACGTTCGCGCTGGACATACAACTTCCAAGACTTGGAGTGATGGAACATCGTCCGTATTATTCACACCAATTTCTAAAGGAAAGAGGTTGATAATTGTTCACGCTGGTGGAGATATAAGATTTATCACGAATTGTCTTAAATCAGGATCGAAGAGCGGTAATTATCACGATGACATAAACGCGGAAAATTACGAAACATGGCTGCGAGAAAAATTAATACCTAATTTACCTTCCAGATCAGTAGTGGTCACTGATAACGCGGCTTATCATAATGTACAAATAAATAAAGTCCCCACATCCAATTCCTGAAAGGCGGAAATGATGGAATGGCTTTCCGACAAGAATATAGCTTCTTCATCAACTATGTACAAACCCCAACTTTATGGGTTAATCAAGTTCCATAAAAAGCAACATATTACCTACAAATTCGATCAATTGTTAGAAGAGCACGGTCATACGGTTCTACGACTGCCTCCATATCAACCGGATTTAAATTCAATCAACAAATTTTGGGGAATAGTAAATGGTGATGTGGCTAAACACAATACTACATTTAAACTCGACGATGCCAAAATGTTAAGAGAAAATTCGTTTGCAGAAGTGACTCAAGAAACTTGGAAAAAGTGCTGTGATTATGCAATTGAAACTAAAAATGAATATTTAGAAAAGGAGAACATACGTGACATTAGATTTGAGCCGCTCATTATAAACATTGGTGAAAACAGCAGCAGTGAGATAGTTTTAGTGAAGACGAGTGATTAATTACTCATTTAAATGAATTTTTTAGTACAATATTTATTTTTAAATGTTTTTTCTTAGCTTTAAAACTATTAACACTTTTCAAATCTATAAGGCTGACTTTGTTACATAGTAATTTATTTTATATTTAAGTTATAGTAATTTATATATAACTGAGTAAAATATTGTCTTGTTTAACATTCTAAAATAAAAACGTTTAAAATCAAGTTTTTCTTTTATAAGGTAATGCTGCAGTAATAATTGGCAATTTAAATAAAAATTGTATTGTTTTTGCATACGCCACTGAAAAGAGTAGCCCTCAACGGCGGAGTTACCGGTGA
Source organism: Limonius californicus (assembly GCA_014611495.1). Lineage (NCBI taxonomy): Eukaryota > Metazoa > Arthropoda > Insecta > Coleoptera > Elateridae > Limonius > Limonius californicus. The sequence continues at coordinate 2,645 of JABXWE010004546.1, read as the reverse complement.
AAGTGTCCGGCTCGCCTACCGTTCTTTCGCCGATCAGAAAGACAAGTTCTAATTACAGGCAACTTTCGAAAATAAAATATTGACGTATAATCCTCCAAAACATTTTAAATACTGCTGAAAACAGATTTAAGTAGTGACGGTTGGTTGCATCAGCCCGACATTCTTCAAGTATCTCTGTTCCTTTGTACTAAACGTGTCAGCCGACAGAATACGTCACACGTACAGTGTTGGTGTTGTTTCGTTCGCAGATGTCACTTCGACATACGTCTTTGTCGAAAATATGAATCTGCGAGTAACTAACAAAGCGCTAATCGTAAACTGAAAAATGCTCATCGTAAGAACTATAATTTCGAAAACTAGAAGAGCTGATTCTTTGGCCAATTTTAAGACAAAAATTAAAAATAAAATTTCTCCCAAGATGCTTTATTTTCGAAATGTTTCTACAACCGCGTGTTTGTTTATTTCGCAATTCGGGATAATTGTACGAGAGAGTCCAGACAACCACTTTCCGGAAAGGTGGTTAGGAAGAAGGGGACCGATTCCTTGCCCTCCTTATTCTCCAGACTTGACTCATTTTGATTTTTTTATGTGGGAATATCTCAACGACTATGTCTACGCCTCTAAACCACGGTTCCTATAGGTCTACGCAATAAAATTATAACTGTCATATAATCAATAAATCCTGAAATGTGACAACACATGGCAAGAATTGACTTATTGGTTGGACGTACGTCGAGCCGCCCATGTTGAACTTACAAATCCACAGTAAAAACTATAGACCTTTAAAATATCAATCACTCTTTTTTTATTATATTTCTGTTACTATTTCAGTAAAATATGTTTAAAATACCAGCATTTTTTATGGAAACCCTCTATATCTATTGAACTTTTGTATAGATTGTTACAAGCTCATGTAAAAAGTATTAAGTTTCTATTTCCCATGACTGCAAATAATAAAATTTATCTAAAAAGGTTTCCATTTCGAAATCTTTTTGTTGAATTTTTATGATTTAATAAATTATGGCTGTTATATGTTAATTCATTTTGTATTGAATTTAAGTATAAATATTTTAGACCATCCCCGAAATTGCCTGGTTTAGACCACCGAACTGTACTGAAAATGTGATTTAAAATAATTATTGCTAAGATACACTGTTAAAAAAGTATTTAAATATTTCCCGGGCCTAAAAACTGCTATATTTTTATATTGTGGCATACTGTACAGAGAGCACAAAGTTTTAGTTTGTTTTGACGTGAAGAAGGTTATAGAACGACAGAACTCGAATGTTTTGCGAAGATAGCAAATTAGGCTGTGCGTAATTTATCTCACTCTCGATGCGGCATTTATAACATAGAACCCTCTTAATTACTTGAATACTGGCTGTAAGTTACAGTTATTTCGATGTAATTACATTAGATACTGTACCCGCTACTACCCAACTAGCAAATTAGGAACTTACTAGGCAACACCAACTAAACTATCTTATTAGTGTAAGTAGCACTTCAAAGTTAAGACACATCACCTAACCTGAAAGATGGAAGTAAACGCAAATTAATTGCTTCACAGAACATTCATTATTGTAGGGGCGGTTGGTTTCTATTCAGCAGATAATAGGTTCTCTTGGTTCTTAGTTTTTACCATTCACTGAATACTCCCTTGGAAATTAATTACAAATAATATTAAGATACTTCTGTCATTTAAAGCTACGTACGAATTTTTTTATTTGAAATCTTTACCGATAAGGTTCAGATATTTATCGTAAATATCTTACAATATTTTTGAAGTTCAATGCGCATTTCTGCGAAAACTGACGCGGCTGCTAACTTCTGAATATGGGCGTTATATTTTTCTTGTTATTTTTAAGGCGTAGGTTGGACTGAATTACCTTACAATAAAATTGTATTTTGTCAAAACTTCTAGAAAGGAACGCTTCTGAATTGCGAAGTGTGTATTGCCGTGAATCCAACAATTTATTTTTGTACGCTATCCAATTCATACAACGAAAAAGAAACACGTACAAGCTTTGTTTGGTTAGAAAGAAAATGAACACTTGAGGGAGCTTTATTGGAGCTGAAATATCAAAGAAATCAAACAGAGCCGGTTTCAACGCCATCCTTATTACCAGTGGCGGCTTGTACTAAAGGGCACAAGGGCACGTGCCCACCCAACCTACAAGATAAACACAGAAAGAAATTCGCATGTAATTCAGTGCATTATTTTAATTTCATTATTTTAACGATGCTATCAAATTTTCCTTCCGCACCACAAGCGCGGCTAACAGCCTCAAAACTATTTTCCGAGGCACGCTCTGATTTGTTCCCCATACAGAGGTGATTCGGTTGGCTATCGGTTATCTTCGCTATACGCGATATACCGGGCAATGGCGCACCGAGCGAAGCGTTCCCCATTTAAAGTCAACGTTTGACTTTCAGTGACCGTAGTGTTTTGTTTCGCGCAATCGCGCGTGTGAATTCAAAGACGAGCGTGACGTTTTTTCAATGATGGAAGTTAATTGCGTGCAAAATCCTTTAAAAAACCCGCTATCATTTGAGGTAACAAATAAACTGTTTTGTTTTATGTGCTTAATTTTTAAGAAAGAGGTTAGTGCGTGGAATAAACAAGGGGTGAATGATTTAAAACACAT
>JABXWE010004545.1:0-40729 GCA_014611495.1 Limonius californicus | reverse complement strand
TTTTAATAATAAATATTGTTTATTTGAAGATTTTAAGTACTTTTTCAGTATGAAAATCTAATTGTGTTCATAATAAACATTTTATTTACACTTTTGTATTGTAAATAATTCTTGTTTGCCGGATAGTGCGTAAAGAGATACAACCAGTAAATGTTTGCAGTGCCAAAGATCTCCTTCTAAGTGAGTGGGATTGAATATCAACTATAGTCTGCCCCAGACTTAAAATTCAGTATTGCTCGTATGAAGAGTGGTGTTGCCAGACGTATTCCTCAATTGGTTTCTTAATACCAACGAAAACTTGCAATTTTATGACTTCTAATCCTTTTAACTTAAGCATAACAGCTGGCATTAGAAAGAATTACACGCAGTGTTTCGTCCTTTTACCAGTGCCACTCCGACAGTTCGCAGTCAACGGACTGGTGTAAAAAGGAACTCTTATTAGTTTAGGACTTTTTCAATTTAATTGTACGAACTTTATTGCATTAATAATTAATAAGTTTCAACTTAAACTCTTAACAACAGAATGCTGTGCAATTACAGTGATAAATGTATCACTGTAATTGCACTAGATTTTATACTAATATATAATATGATCTTATATATGTTACAAGTGTTACAACTAATACGTAAATTTGGTTAGTGTATAAATTATCCAGATATAATCTACAGATTCATCATTACCCTTATTATTAAAGTGATAATTTAGAACATTCACTAAAATCTGCTTCTCCCCTACGCTTAACTTTTGACCCGACTTAAACTTGGTTCTGGCAGCATAGCTTCCAGGTTTAAGCCTATAAGGTTTGTTTGTTCCGGTCTCATGGAAATTAATCAGTCCACCGCTTTTCGGGACGTCTTATTCTCCTTTTTCCAGATGATCTATAGTGCAAGATTTGTTGAGGGATACGGCTATCATCCATTCTATTTATGTGTTCCATCCAGTTGTTCCTGATTGGTCAATTTTTCCTAATAGATTAAATATATTTAATTCCTGACGTATCTCTTCACTTCTTTTATAATTAAGCAATATGTAACTTGCTACTCTTCGTAGGAAATTCGTTTCTGTTAATTCGATTCGGATACTGATATGCATACAAATATTTTCCAGTCCTACATTATAGCCCATCTAAATTGCAGTGTCATTAACTCGTTAATGAATTATTATTATTATAGCGAGTATTTGCAGCTATTGCCGCTTCTCGCATCCCAAGCGCCATTGGTTTCCATCGTTCCAGTCTCCTTCTCGTAATCCTCTCTTTTCCGTTTCACTTTCTATGTTGTTTATCCATTTCTTCCGAGGTCTCCTTCATTTATTTCTTTGTGCTGGAAGCCAGTTCCATACCTTTATTGGTATTCTTTTTTTATTCATTCGGCGTAGACACCCGTACCATCTTAACTGCTTTTCATTTATCGTATCCATAATAAAGGGTTTTCCAATAAGGGCGGGTCGATGTTGAAATGGAATAAAACAAGCTGTGTGTGAGGTATTAACGAAATTCTTTTTTTATTTGAAAGGCCCATGTATGCCATTATGTATGGAATATAACATCGTTCAAATGTCCGCCGCGGCTTCTCACGGTGGCACGGATCCAAGTGGTCCAATTTTCAATGACTGCCGCATAAATCCGGCTGAATTTGAGCGATGGCATTGGTTATGTTGGCTTTAAGGGCATCGGTCGATTGCGGCTTATTGGCATAGACCTGCGAGTCTAGCGGGGTCAAATCGCACGATCTTGGTGGCCAATTCCGTCACCTCTGCGAGAGATAACCATACCCTCAAATCGTCCATCGTGGCGTCTGCTGTGTGGCACGTAGCCCCGTCCTGCTGGAACCACATGGCGTCTACCTCCATATCGTTCAATTTGGGCCAAAAGAAATGGGTTAGCATCGTTCTGTAGCGGTCGGCGTTGATGGTGATGGCCTCACCGCCATTTTCAAAAAAGTACGGACCAGTGACGCCGCCTGCCCAAAATCCGCACCAAGCAGTAACTTTTTGTGGATGCATTGCCACCTGGTGAACCTCTTGTGGGTTGGCGTCGTCCCATATACGGCAATTTTGCTTGTTAACATAGCCTTTCATCCAAAAATGCGTCTCGTCGCTAAAGATGACTTTTCGGCCAAAATTGGGGTCCTCTTCCAAACGCTCCGAAGCCCAGTCAGCGAACAACGGCGTTGTCTATGGTCATTAACTTTGAGCTTCTGGGTCAGTTGGATCTTGTACGGGTGTAGGCCCAAGTCCCGACGCAAAATTTTCCAAGTTGAAGTCTGCGAAAGGCCGAGTTCTTGTGCACGGCGAGGAATTGACTGCTTCGGGTTCTCTTGTACACTTTCACGGACCGCGTCAATTTTTTCGGCCGATCTAGCGTTCCTTTGACGGGTGTTGGCTGATTGTTTACCGAAACGGTTGTCTCGAAATTGGCCACCAAACATTGGAGAGTCGACTTTGAAGGGCCACCGCGTCTGCCGTAAACGGGCGCAACGTTTGCACTGACGAACACTAATTTTGATAATAAAGTTTTATCATTTGGACGTGCTGCTCAATCGTGTAACTTGCCATGGTGATTTGGCACCAGTGACTGAATAATAAACACCAGATTAGACAGACGCCACCAAACCAACATGGCCGCCACAGGCTGCCAACATCGACCCGCCTCAAATGAAAAACCCTTTAGTATCTTTGCCTGCCATTTTCTTTCTTCTATCTTCATTTCTAACGTGATCGTAGGCCACAACATCTTCTCCAGTATGTCATTTCCGCTGAGAGTAGTTTGTGATTCATCTTTTAGTCATTAACCCATATCTCCGACCCATATGTATATCATAACGGTTCTATTATTGTTTTAAATATTGTTTTTTTGGTTAGTTTTTATTCCACAAGATTGGATGTCGTGTTTTTGTCATATTGTTGCCTCTGCCTATTTTCTTCATTATGTCCTTGTCGTCTATTCCATCCTCGCATATTGTAACTCCCAGATATTCATACTGACTAACACTTTTTATTGTTCCGTTGTCTAGTTCTATATCTTCTCCTCTTCCTCCTATGACCATATCCTGCGTCTTTTCTGTATTCACCTCTAACCAACCCTACTTATTGTATTCTTATATCAGTTTATTTAGCATGTATGTCATATCCTGCTAATCTTCTGCGATAACTATTTGATAATCTGCAAACAGAATCGTAATGATTCGTTAATGAATATTAAATAAATAAATATTAGGGACATTAGGTATTTGATTTCATATTTAAGCCTTTAGGAGCAAATTAGTTTTATGCTTGAATGCACTGTAAATACCCAAACTATTAAGTAAGATAAATTTTTGAGATACCACTAATTATTATAATTATCCTAATATCTATCGAATGCTTATTTACGTCCATTATATACAAATAAATTCTTTACTTTCAATGAGTAGCTGTTTGAGGACCCCTGAAATTCAGCACCAACAGATTGCTTCAAGAATAGCCGCAGGTAAAAGAAAAGTGACAACGCTGTGTAAAATTTCTCCATAAGAATTACATTGCCCTATGGTACCCCTACTGAATTTTAAATCTGAGACATACTATAGTATAATGCTAAAAAGAGTAAAAAACAGGACCAATGTATATAGAGGAAAAACCGACACGCATTCCATGTAAAAAAATTAAGTTTGCACTGAAATTCTCTAAACAAAAAGCAATTTAAATTTTTTTTTGAACATGTATAAAAATCTCTGCTAATGTTTGCTTTTTGTATGTCTACCTATAGGAACTTATCAAATTGCAGATTTTACTGACGAACACTATTAAATAGGCAACTTTTGTTCCATTTAACTGTTCTTACAGCCTTATTTTGAGAGAGATCCCTGTACCTGTTACAGTAAATATATCGATTGTGTATTTTATTCAATTATTTCAGCAATTAAAGTGCAGTTGCATTTTTATGACACATATAGGGTATTTCTGGCTAAACCTGTAGATGGTGCTGTGCTGACATTGAAACAGTATTGATTTCCACCCCCCGACTCAATTCTCAGTCGCCCTTTATTACTCACAGTCTCAGAAATCAATACCATGCTATTGTCCCACAGCATAAATTCGCATTTTTATATTTAACTTATGTAATTTGCTAGAACAAGTCGTTATGAGCGGAAAATTTTACTTTGGTGTTGTTTTGAAATGTGATGAAAATGAGAATACAGAATTAAACAAAGAAGTGTTCTAAACTTCTAAAAAATTGTCCAGACAGTGTTTGCAACAGCCTGCATATGAAAGCTCAAGGAATGGTAGAAGGCGGTGACACCGCTATGGAACAAGACATGGCAGGGGCACAAGATACAATCTACTTGTGTAACTTCCGGGTGTCTGTTGATGGGGAGTGGTTGTGTCTGAAGGAGCTCCACGATGTTGAATTTAACATGCAGGACTCTTTGCAGCCCCTCTCTAGTCCTTCACCCGAAATTCCCACGTACCCTTTCGGTACGACTGCTTAATTGCTGTTTTGTGGAAAATAATAATCTGTTCACGACTAACAAGCCTTTTCTACCTGTACATTTGTTGCAGGTAGAGATCCTGTAGTTATAGAGCGAAGTAACCTAGTTAACATTAGCAAATTAGTCGTTAAGGAACTCATAGAACAGTCGCTTCGCTATGGCCGCATGCTGGATTCCGATCATATGCCTTTACAGCATTTTTTCATTGTACTTGAGCACGTTCTTCGACATGGATTGCGGCCGAAAAAGGTTAGCTTTGTTTGTATATATTCGCACAAGCGTTTTGGTTTACTCTTGTTCCTCTTACATTTTGCTATCTATTTATTTTTTTCGGTTAGTGCTATTGTACGGTTTCAGGGGCTACTTGGTCCAAAAAAGGAGCTATGGGACATACTGCAAATGGTGGAAAAGTACACGCCCGAAGCACAAGACATTACAGCAAGTGTGCGGGATTTACCAACCGTACGGTAGGGTTATATTTTTTCTTGTTTACTTAAATTTTTCATCTCATTTAAAATAGGGTCCAAGTTATCAAGTGGCATTTACGGATTAAACAGTTTGGTTTATATCTGATAGTTTGAGTTTAGGGCTATTTGTGACTCATTTAAGCATTACGGAAATCCTAGACACCCTATAGAACATCGTTCTACGTTAGAACGACAGTGATTGTCAGTAAAATAAAAATATAGATTAATATGATTAAAAATACTTTAGCAATTAAGTTGGTTAATGAAGTGGAGCTTAGAGATCTTAAAGGCTCCTGTAAAGCCGTTCTAAAATTTTAATGCCTTCAAAAAGATGTTAACTTTTAGTAATATTTATTCTTCTTTGCAGTTGAATAATAGCAGTAGGATTGAAATTAGGCTCAAAATTGCAAACTGTAAAGAAAAAATATAAAAATTACCAAATGAGTGGTGTTTACATTGTTCCGAATCATCATAATTTGTATTACTGAAACAACTAAATTTAAAGTGCAACTTGGCATTGTTGCTTGAAATAGGTTATAATGTCACAATAATAATACAAACATTAGATTTTTCAAGTAGGTCATAAAAGAGGTGATTTTTTGTAACAAAAAGCATTGTAATCCATCCCAGTAAAGTGTATGAATAATTACAGTGAATTAATCAGTTAAATACCCATAAGACTTGGAGGTATTTTTAATTACTGTATTTAAGAATATCTTGGGGATACATTTAAATAATTTGTATAAACGATACAAACTGTTATTTTTTTGTATAAAACATAAAAAATGATGATAATCCAGATGTTTATTGTATGATCAGATCTTTATTTTATAATGTTTATGATATAATTAGTTATTTAAATATATAGGGTGATTCTAAACATGCGCGAAAAACTTTAACGACGTATATCTGAGGTTATTTAACCCCTAAATCGCCTAGTAATTTTTTTAATTTGGCACCATGATGGGTATATAGAACATCAAAGTTTTTTTTTCATCAACTCATTAAAATTAAATAATTTTTTTACTCTTGACCCTTTATGCGAAACTTTGTTGTTTTGATAAGCTAACAATCCAAGCTTAATTTCCAGTCGAGAAAAATGTACTGTGAAAAGTGGATGAAATCTGACCCAGAAGTGAAAAACTTGATTTATCAAAGTTTTTTTGCAGCTTTTGAACTAGTATTCTGTTTTCCATAGAAAGGTATTTACAGTTTAAAAAAAATTATATTTAAACAGTTATTTAACAAAGGTTCGAATAGAAATTACAATTTAAATACATACATTTAATTTACAAATGCGTACACCACATTTGTTACTGCTGGGTCAGATTTCACCCACTTTTCACACACAACTTATCTGTTTCTTGCGAAGAAAGCTTGGACTGTTAGCTTTACAAAACAATGAAGTTTATCAAAATTGGACAAGCAATAGAAAAGTTATGTACATTTTAGTGAATTGATGTAACAAAACTTTGATGCGCACACCCGCGTAAAAAAATTGCTATAGTTGTGCCAGCCAATCAGGTAACGCACGTCATATATAAATTTTATGACGTCACAACTTTGTATGTGTATATTTATATTGAAACAGTTTAAAGTGGAACAACAAACAAACGCCGTAACCTCAAATATTTACATTTTAATTTAATATAAAGCAAGTAGAAACCACAGCAGCTAATAATTATTAAAATAAAAACAGACTCTAGTTGTAGAAGTTAATATTTATTGGTTGCAACGGTGCAAAGACACTTGTTATGTTATACATAATTAGTTAAAAATAAAGTAGAAGGCATTCTGTGATAACACATAACAATAGTTCTGCTATAAAATATAATACATTTGTATAATTTAATTTGTTAATTATTTAAAAAAAACATAGGCTTTGTGGTAACCTACTGTTGTGTACTAAATTTAAAAAGTAAATATATATAAAAAAGTAAAAGAATAACCTGCAATATGACTTATTACATTCTGGATTTATTTATTTTATGGTACCGGCGCTGCTGCTCGTTGATCATGTGATCTATGACGTGCATTACTTGATTGGTTGGCACAACTATAGTTGATTTAGGGGTTAAATAATCTCAGCTATAGGCAAATTACTGAGACCGTGCGTGTGCGTCATCAATAACATTTTCCAAATACTGCCAACTTTGGAAAAGTATAAACCTATGTTGATTTTTATTAAATTACTAAATACAAGTATGTTTATTTTAAAGGCCACGTAATTTAATGTTACAGTTGTAATTTTTATTATTTAATCTTTTATAGTTTTTGTAAAGAAAAAAAAAAACTATCGTAAGCTAGAATGTTTTCTTCTTTCGGATTGGCATTACCATTTTTGTATGTATATATGACGGATATATATCGACCCTTTATTTAACTTCGATATATTGCTATTAAAGTAATTGATCCTTGCCTACTTTAACATTGTATATTGTTAGTAAACAATGATTACTATGAATTATTAATATACTTCAATGATTATTCAGTTTCCTTTTAAAAAGCAAATTTATTGCAAGGACATTAGCAAACGTTTGAGTGGTTGCATACTCTCAAATATAAACCTTATGTATTTTCAGATCTATAGGATATGAAGTCGTCTCTTCGGGCTTAGACTGCGTCGTCGTTGAATTAAATGATGCTCATGTTTCGCTAACCGTTGCAGGTAGCATTATCAAAGCGTAACATTATGCGACGACGCAGTCTAAGCCCGAAGAGAGGACTTCATTTGACATAAATCGCAGAAGCCTGATACTTCACATCTATAGGATATTTTAAATACAGTAGTTTTCAAAAATTCATGGGATTGTAAATTAAATTTTTATTTTCCATTTTTAAAGATATCTTTAGATATTTAAATATGTCTCTAATTCAATTTATAATCAACGCCAAAAAATCCTTTTGAGAGTTTTAATTACGAAGAAATACATCTTTCAAATCAAGTTGTCACTCGACATACCTTGTCATTTAAAATTTTGGGGTTGGTGGTTGTGGGGCTAAAGGGATGAAGCAGGGTAGATGACTTACATGGTAAAAGATGTCCCCCCTTCAAACTATAGTTGACCTGTCTCGTCGATTTGTTCAAATTTGATCATTTACAAAGTTATTCAGGGTGGACTGTTTTAGTTGGGACACCCTGTGTATAAAATAATAGGAATATTCAAGAAATGCTTTTAAAGAATTTAAAATTATCATAAAAAATACAAGGAATGGTTTTTAAAACGCGTAGTTTTCATAGATATTTTTATATAACAGTAAAAATTTTCTTAGAAATATTTTTAAATATTTATAAATAACAAAATTGATACTTGATGAAAAATAATGTTTAATTTTTTTTATTAAATGTAACATCTTGTATAGGTTTTTTAAGCATGTCAATTACATTTAAGGAAAAACGGCATTTCTTACATCCAATTCTACGAATTTAAAAAAAATTTTATGTTTGGTTATTTAAAGTAAAACCATTTGTAATTAAATTTGTAAACTATTTAGAACACATATGGGCCGTGCCAGAGCATGGCTGAGGTTAGCTCTTATGCAAAAAAAGCTAGCTGATTACTTGAAGGTCCTATTAGATCATAAAGATGAAGCCTTAGCTGAGTACTTCGAGCCTGACGCATTAATGCTCAGCGATGAAGCCATAATCATCATTGGGTTACTGGTCGGACTTAATGTCATCGATTGCAATTTGTGTGTCAAAGTAAGTACACAGTTCTGTGCTACTTTAGCTGCAACCAAAGCAAAAATTGTCATGTGTAAATAAAAAATTTCAGGAAGAAGATTTGGACTGTCCTCAAGGTGTCATTGATTTTTCCTTATATCTGCGATCATCACACCAGCTCACAGGGGAGCCTCTCGATGAACAACAAGGCGATGATAATATGACAACCGTTTTAGATCAGAAAAACTACATCGAAGAACTGAATAGGCACCTAAAGTAAGCTCTATTTACTAATGATTTAGCTTTGAATAGATTATTAGTTTGGATTCAATTTGGTTAGACATTCGTTTTGATAACTTTATATTTAGATGTTATTATCTATTACTGATTAAACTGAGCAGTGTTGGTTTTGTGGTTATTGGGATCTTTTACGATATGCTTGTTGTACTGCTAAAGCATATTCTTTATTTGAAAATAACATTAGCATTGTGAATTACGATGGGAATAAGGATACAAAGAAGAAGCCAATAACCTCAGTATTAAAGTAATAAACCGACAAGTACAACCAATAATTTGTTAAAAACGATGTTCCAATGCTACTAAACAAAAGACGCGATCATGGCCACTCAATCAGTATTTCAGAAATCTATTGAACTAAAATTTTAGCCACATAAATTACGAAATAAACAATAACTCGTTAACGGTTACGTTTAGGACATATGTTTACAGGATTTGTTCGAAAAGTAATGTCAGTGATTTTATTGTGAAGCGACTATACGTCGCATCGCGCTCGGACCGGTTGGGATTGGTGGAGGAGGAAGTCAGCTTATGAACGCGCGGTCACTCAGTTGTCTGCGGCTTTCCGGAGAGTAAGGAAAGGCTTTTCCGTGTAACTCGTTTTCGTCTCCCGTGCAAGCCGCAATGCAGCGCTCGTTGGAACAAAGCATTCCCATCAAGTTTTGTGTGAAACTCGGCAAGTCCGCAGTGGGAACTGTTCCTATGATAGTGAAGGCCTTTGGTGATGATTGTTTGTCGGAACGTCAAATCTACCGGTGGCACAAGGCCTTTTTAGAAGGCCGTGCAGAGGTCAGCGATGAAGTCCGCGCTGGACGGCCACCAACGACCACCACCGACGAAAATGTGACGCATGTGAGAGAACTTTTGAACTCAGACCGTCGTTTAAGTGTTCGTTTAGTGGCATAGACATTAAACATTCCAAAAAGTACCGTCCACGAGATTGTGACGAACAATTTGCACATGCAAAAGTGTGCGCGAAGTTGGTGCCCAAAGTGCTAACGGACGACCAAAAATCGCGCCGAGTTGAAACGTGCCAGGAACTGTGGAACTTTTATGAAAGTGACCCCCACTTTTTAGACAATGTCATCACAGGTGACGAGCCTTGGGTGTTTGAATATGAACCCAAAACAAAAAGGCAAAGTGCCGAGTGGCACTCCTCGGCGTCACGTCGCCCCAAGAAGGCCAGAATGAACAAGTCAAAGGTCAAGACCATGCTCATTGTGTTCTTTGATATCAAGAGACTTAAACGAAAGGTTCATCGCGGATGATTGGAAACTTCACCATGACAACGCGCCAGCCCACACCGCCTTCCTCGTTACCCGCTTCCTGACCAATTCAAAGGTGTCAACAGTTCTCCTGCCGCCCTACAGTCCTGACGTGGCTCCCCTAGACTTCTTTTTGTTTCCGTGCTTGAAAACTCCCATGGAAGGACATAATTTCGGGACAGTTAACAAAGTCAAAAAGGCTTGCACCAAGGCTGTAAAGGACATTCCGGAGGAGGCCTACCTTGACGCCTTCGATGCCTGGAAATCTCGCTGGGAGCGATGTATCGACCCAGGAAACCTTTTAATATGTTGTATCGATCTGATCAATAAATTTTTTTTCCATCGACTCGCAGTTTATTTTTCGGACAAACCCTGTATATGGATTGTTCGACTCTAAATAAGTTCTGGAATTCATCCTTGAAATATTGCCGGTACGTTTTGGGACACACTGTAGATTAGAGTTATTCAGGATGTTTCCAGAACGATGCTCAAACTTTATAGGTGGCTTCTACAGCTCAAATTGTAAAAAATTCCAAAATAAGCATGACCACAAACACTGCTCTTCCAAGTTTAGTTTTTTTGCAACTGTGTGAAATGCCAATATACCTAATGAAGGTAATATATCTATGTTTTAATTCGTGTGGGGTGAAGCAATGTATATTGTGTTATATACGAGGGGTATTTTTAAATAAGGTCCGCTTTTTAATAAGAAGAAAAATACTGTAAATATCATTAAAATATATTTTTTTCCTTATTCTACATACTTTTATCTATTTTGTACATAATTTCCAATTTTTGGTCAAACATTTGTCATACCGTTAACAAGTTTTTGAATTCCGACGTCAAAGAAATCTGCCGCCTGTGAAGAAACCCAATTCATGACTGCAGTTTTCACTTCTTCGTCGTTGTTGAACCGTTGACCACCAAGGAACTCCTGTAAGTACCGAAACAAGTGAAAATCACTGGACTGTAAGGTGGATGATCCAGTTGTTCCCATCCAAAAGACCTGATTAGACCTTGTGTTTGTGCAGATACATGTGGTCTTGCATTGAAAGACTTGAAAGACAGTAGGCCACGCCCCTTGTTTTGTATGGCACGCCGGAGTTTTCTCAAGGTCACTTAATACGCATGATTGTTGTGCCTCTCGGCATAAAATCCACTAACAAAATCCCTTTCCTGTTTCAAAAGACAGTTGCCATGATCTTTCGTGCGGAAATTCTCTGTTTGGCTTTCACTATTGTTGGCGACGATGTGTGTCGCCATTCCATTGACTGTTGCTTGGACTCGGGAGCCACGTGAGACGCCCACGTCTCATCTCCTGTAACGATGTGGTCCAACAATTCATCTTGCACTCAAGAATCGAATTACAGATCGTATCTCACAGTCGACGGGCGACTCAATTTTCTTAAACATCATAAACTTCTACAGTTCAGCACACAGACAGACGATACGGCTGTAAATGGCGTCTAAACGCGCGCAAAGCATGCTGGGAGCAGCCGCCCAAGCGCACTGCGGTGATCGCGCGTCATTCTCAATCTCATTCACAAACGGAACTTATTTAAAAAATACCCCTCTTATAAGTAAATGTACAACATTTTGGTCAATTATTATAATAATACTTGATTAAATCGCTTTTAACTACTTCGTTTAAGCCAAAAGAGTGTAAATTTTATTTTCCCTCAATGTTGTACATATGATAAGAGTTACTGTTTGGGAACCGGTTCATTATTGACTATTTCTTGGGAACACCCTGTACAATCACTAACATTTCATATTTTTTAAACAAATCAACATTACACGCTTTTGAATTCACAAGCTGGTACAAAAATTGGTAATTCGATATTCAGCCTTTGATGTTTAATTCTTTGATATCCGTTTTATCTTATTTTCACATTCACGAATTTCTGATATTAAATTGTTAAGATTATGCTGATGTTAAATTGTTTTGAAATTAAGTGGCTTTGACATTCAATTATTTGGAATTTTGGTATTTTGGCATACAGTTGTTTCAACATTCAATTATTTTGATATTTGTTTATTTTTATTTAAATATTCAGTTGTTTTGATTTTCAATTAGTAGGATGTGAAATTGTTTTAAGCTTAAATTATTTTAATATTATATTAATCTGTTAGTCAGTATTTTTAATTTGTTATTCAATCATTATTTTGGATTTAGAAAACAGCTGTTTTGTATTAATTTGTTTTAAGAGTCGAGTCGAGGGTTTTAAAATGTTTAAATTATATTGGTTTGATTTTGGTATTCAGTTATTTTGAGTTGTATATTCAATTATTTTGTTTTCTAATGTTTTGCTATTCTGTTAGTTTGATATTATATTATTTAGATGTTGATATTCAATTGTTTTAATGTTCAATATTTTTGTTTAATATTAAATTCTTGACACTCAGTAATTTTAATTTTGATATTGACTACTTTTTATATTCAATTAAGTTAAATTCTATTGTTTTATTCAGTAATTTTTAAATTCAATTACTTTCTTATTTAATATACAGGATGGTTGATTTTTCATTACGCACTTGTTAATTTCGTCAGAATCCAACTAATTAAAAAATTAATCTTAAACTTGAAAAACAAAACTGAAGTAATTTGAAGATTACATTTTTTAAATGAAGCACCCGAATATTTTGTTGGATATTTAGAAAGCTTATTAAATTCTTAATACAGTATGATTCTTATTTATTTCATTTAGACAATAAATAGTCATAATGCTAAAAAAGAAAGAAAGAAACAGAAATGAGTTAATGTAGACTTTGGAAATGTAACATTCAATAAAAAACGGAAACACAGGGAAATACTCTATATATCGTAGGCGTACAAGGAAAACCCTGTAAGTTATTAGTTTCGAAGAAAACGCATTTGAACATTTCACTTTATTAAATAATTTTATTTGAACTAAGATGACACTTATAAAGGATTATACAAAATAACATTAACTTCGGTAAAGTGAAAAAGGTATTTTTTAACAACAGTAACAATAAATTTCTTAAAGAAATGGACTTAATGTATTTTCCCTGTAGAAGTTTGTGATGAAAACTAAGGCTCATAATCTGAATCGTCTGTAGCAGAGTCTTCCAAGGAAGGTTCAGGCACAGAATCTTTCACAGTATTATAGGTAGGAAGGTTATTGTACCATTCATGGAATTCCTCATGTATAACCGGAGGTATAGCTGACGTTCAGCAACATAACTTCTGAAGATCTTTTTTCTTCTTGATGCTAATTGGTAGTAGTTTGGTGTACAATTGTTTTCGTTGCCTGGGTAGAGCTGGTGGTCTTCCTTTATCAAATACTTATAATGACTTATATTCAGAAGAGTGTCTATACTTAAATTGAATTGTTCCAGGATTTTCTTTTGTGTATTTTAAACTGTTTATGAGCAACCAGTTAACAACCTGACCAGTTGTGTCTTTAGCTCTATTCTTTATCAAGATACTTGACAACTGTTCTGAATCAACAAAATCTGTAAATTTCAATTCCTTTGTATTATAAGGCGCACTGATTTTATTTCTGCCCCTTGTAGATCGTGCTAATCGAAAAATAGTCGGCCAATCCTGCATGGTATACACTGGAACGAACTTTTTTGATTTCTCAGTAGAACTATGCATAGAATCGGCTTCCATATAGAAATGCCCACATTCTAAAAATGTGTGCTCTATAACTTGAAGGTGTGTTGTTTGCACCAAATATAAGAGAAGTGCTGCTACATGTTGATTGCGATTTTGTCCTCCACATGTGTCAGAGAACAATGAAACTTCTGTCACATGTGGAGGAAGATTTTTGAAGTACTCTAATAGACAAGTACCGATTTCAGCACTACCTCTCTTTCCATTTAACTCATTTCGGCAAAAGCAAAAGGCGTCATTAGGCGGGGCAGCTTCGTAAATGGTTAAATTGTACACAGATTTTCCTGCAATACTACATTTGGCTTACGTCTGAAGACGCTATTTGTAGAACAGCTTGCAAATCGAACGTTACAGCTACAAAATTCGGCCGTTGATTGCTCTTTCCTTGTCAGCTTTCTTTTCTGCATAACACTCATCTTTTCTGACCTGATGACATTGATAAGCTTCCTCAAACTTTTGTTGTTCTCCGGCTTTGGTTCTATTATAGTTGTCGTGTATCTGGCATAGATCCTTTTTGGGTTTAAAAAACGCCAAGTTGTACCTACTCCTTTCCAAAAATTCTTTTATAAGTTATAAATGATATGCTTTGCTTATTTTCTTTCTCACATTTTTTTTATGTCACCCATAAATTTTTGATATAGAAAGTTTGCAATCCATGTACTTGTGTCTTTTTTTTCCATCTTATTAGTTTTTTGTCGTTCTTTTCTAATACTTCAGGGTTTTCCAATACTCCTCCTGTGATTGCTGGCGATCCACTTCATTATTTTCATCATCTAAACAAGTTATACAAAAATGATATTCTATCATTGTAAACATACTGTATTTTTATTACTGACCTTCTGATGATAAGCAATCTGATGTTAGGTTAGGAAGTTCTGTAGACTCAAACTCAAGTTCATCACGTTGACTTAAGTTTTTAACTTCATCAAGAACATCCTGATTTTGTAATTGTTGACAGGCTCAAGAAACTAGTCGTTTTTCCCTCGAATGCATGTTAAAAAGAAAACCGCACTATAAAAACAGTTGGATACAAAGCTTAACGCTCCCAACTGACAGTTTACGTACGCATGAAAACGTTGACATCACTGACATAACCTCACTATCTCTGGGCTTAAAGGATTTTCCTTGCACCTGAATGTGTATTTCTGACATTTTGTAGAAGAAAAACCCATTAAGTGCACTTTGTTGGTTTTAACTGTCAATGTTTGTAATCCAATGGACTTACTCGAAATGAACACTATTATGGTAACCAAATAACAGCTGATACGGACATAATGGATTTTTCCAGACAAGTAAATTTCAATTCTGGACTTAGTGGTTTTACTATGGGGATTTTTACAAAATATGGACTTAACGGCTTTTCCTTGTGGTGCTACGATATGTCAATAAATCTAATGTTTTTTTTATTAAAAGCTCCATTTAAAAGCCTAATTAGGATATTTCTTTTTCTTAGTGTTGGGTCATTATTTATTGTCTAAATGGAACAATTAAAAACGAAGCTCATTGAGAATTTTATAAGCTTTCCAAATAGCCATTTAAGAAAAGTAATCTTTAAATCGCTGGTGATTGTGTGGTAGACAGTTGGAAAGTTTGTTTGGTTCTGACTGAATTAAAGAATGTATAATGAAATATCAACCATCCTCTGTATTTCAGTTAAATATTTTTACATAACTGGTTAAATCTTCCAATATTTTATTTTTTAACATAATTTACAAACTCAATACAGGGACAGAATGACAAACGTATTTTTGAATCCCCTCTGCCTGTGACAAACAAACTGGACACTAAAATCTACAGAGATAACCAAATGCAGTACTTTATTTACAGTGCAACTGTAACGAATCTACAAACAAAAGTGGAGTCTCTCACAACGACGAATGCACTCATGAAAGAAGACTTAGCAATTGCTAAAAACAGCCTCCTGGCACTGTATGATGAAAATCGACAGCTCCGTAAAGAGCTAGGTAGGGAAGACAAGCCAGATGCTTTTAATGTCTGCAACGATGCACGCTTGGCCAAAATTTCGAATGAAGAGAATGGCGAGAGCTCAAGAGCCGTAACTGGTGATGCTTCCGAGCTTCAGCAACGCCTAGAAGAGGAACGAAGGTTAAGGCAAGAGGCAGACAAAGAGTTAGAGATTCAGGTAGTATTTCTAAAGTGTAGAGCTTGAGAAGTTTTGACTATCGTTCTTAAACTGTTAGCTGTGCATCAAAGCTGAAATGGAGGTGGCCATGAAACTTTTGGAGAAAGACATCCACGAGAAACAGGACACGATAATTTCTTTAAGGAGACAGTTGGATGACATTAAACTAATCAACTTGGAGATGTACAAGAAACTTCAGGTAGGCAGTTTTTTTAACTTTGAGTTATGTGTCTGCATGTTTTTATTATGATATAAATTAGAAGTTTTAATGAGCACCATCGGATGCAAAAATAACCAACAGCAGACTTCGGCACTTTTATTATTTGCAAGGTTGCTATGGCTGAGTTTGAGTGTTTTTCAAATGGAAATTTTAAAACTGCCATTGCACGATAAAAGATTTGTTATGATGATTGTTCATTAAGATGTCAAATTTCTCTTGAAATAATTATAGGAGTGTGAGATGGAGCTGACCCAAAAAGGAGAAGTGGTGAGTCGTCTCCAAGCCAAAGCCGGCCAGATCGGCAAAATCCTCAATAATCTAGAAAAATACAACCATTTGATTAAAGATTCCAATCGTGATAAGAAATCTTTTGAAAAGAGACCCACATCATTCGATAAAAAATTCGTGCCTACTTCTAAAATCGAACTGAAAGACTTAAAAAATTCAGACAAGGCTAAGACTGGAACTAACAGCACTGAGGTTGCTCATTCAGGTCAATCTAGTGAAAAATTAACTGAGCCAGAAATTGCTGCAGCAACAAAGCAGTCAATTGAAACTAAAGAGGAATGCGTTACCGTTGCTGCACCAGCAGCAAATGTAGAAATAAATTCTAATCAGGCCAAAATTCAAGTTGAAAGTATTGAGCAGCCCCAAGTAACTTAATAAGTTTGAGAAATTTATCATTTGGAACGTTTTTGTTTAGACGCGAAAACTGCTTGAATTCTGAAGATTTTGAATATTTTATGAATTGATTGGAAGGTTTAATGTTGCTTTTTTATCCAGGGCGAATCAAATTGCACCCCTACTATTGAGATCTCAGAAACTCTGAAGATATACAAGATCAATTAAATTGAGGCAAAGTTACATAATATTAAGCTAAACAGTAATATAAAAAAATTTATTGACCATGTGTTATTGATTTTTTTACATATAATTCTGTTAATACATATTAGGCATTTTAAGAGGTGAGAAACGCAACTTTTAGTTTCAGAAGCAACATCTGATTCTTTTTTTTTTGTTATGAATGCTGTATATCAGCTTTTTGAGTTAGGCCTGTATGACACGGTACAGAATTTTGTACAACATTTTGTTCAATAGATTGTTCAAAATTTTGTACAACATTTATTCACAAAATTCTGTAAAACATGTATTACACGGAACAGAGTTTTGTTCAAAATTCTGTTGTGTGTTTTGCAGAATTTTGTACAAAATTGTGTTTAAAACTTTGTTCAAAATTGTGTTTAAAACTTTGTTCAAAAGTTTGTTCAAATTTTGTACAAAATTGATTCACAAAATTTGGACAAAATTCTGTATTACACGGAACAGTTTTGTATAAAATTCTGTTCCGTGCAATATGTGTTTTACAGAATATTGTACAAAATTATGTTTAAAAATTTTGTACAACATTTTGAACAAAATTTTAAACAATTTTGGGCAAAATTCTGTTACGTGTAATATGTATTTTGCAGGATTTTGTACAAAATTATGTTTAAAATGTTGTACAAAATTTTGAACAAAATATTGTACAAAATTTTAGATACACTTTTGTATAAAATTTTGCAAAATATATGTTACACGGAATAGAGTTTTCTGTTCCGTGTAATATGTGTTTTGCAGAATTTTGTACAAAATTATGTTTAAAACTTTGTTCAAAAGTTTGTTCAAAATTTTCTACAAAATTGATTCACAAAATTTGAACAAAATTCTGTATTACACGGAATAGAGTTTTGTATAAAATTCTGTTCCGTGTAATATGTGTTTTACAGAATATTGTACAGAATTATGTTTAAAAATTTTGTACAACTTTGTGTACATAATTTTAAACATAATTTTGTACAAAAGTCTGTTACGTGTAATATGTGTTTTGCAGGATTTTGGACAAAATTATGTTTAAAATGTTGTACAAAATTTTGTACAAAAATTTAAACATAATTTTGTATAAAATTTTGCAAAACACATGTTACACGGAATAGAGTTTTCTGTTCCATGTAATATGTGTTTTGCAGGATTTTGTACAAAATTCTGTCTGTGAGCATGCGCAAATAGATGCAAATTACGTTGACATCTGTGAGAAAACTGTCAAAATAGTCATGTGACTGTTGATAAAGTAGAATTTTAAAAAATATTTTATAATATTAGGCAAATGCATAAGTCCGTAGTGCTTTTATTTATTTATTTTACATGAACGCTCGACAAAGCAAACAAGCTGCAGCAATAAAGACCGCGAGCGAGATAAGAGAAAGTGCGTGGAGTGTCGGCAGGCGGGTTAAACACGTGATAAACGTATTCTTCTCTGCCCTCTGTGATTGTTAATAAACACTTAAAAAATGTTCGTTTGCGCATCGATGCGACGTCGACTTTGTACACAAACTGTAGGTTGTAGAATACAGAATTTCGTACAAAATTAAAATGTACAAAATTTATTCACATAATTTGGACAAAATTCTGTAAAACATGTATTACTCGGAACAGAGTTTTGTACAAAATTCTGTTCCGTGTAATATGTGTTTTGCAGAATTTTGTACAAAATTATGTTTAAAATTTTTGTACAAAATTTTAAGCATAATTTTGTACAACATTCTGTTAAGTGTAACATGTGTTTTGCAGAATGTTGTACAACATTATGTTTAAAATATTGTTCAACATTTTGAACAAAAGTTTGAACAATATATTGTACAAAATTTTAAACATAATTTTGTACAAAATTCTGTCTGTGAGCATGCGCAAATAGGTGCAAATTACGTTGATATCTGTGAGAAAACTGTCAAAATAGTTGAGTGACTGTCAATAAAGTAGAATTCTAACAAGATTTTATAACGACGACTTTGAACAAAATTCTGTAGGTTTTAGAACATGAATCTACAGAATTTCGTACAAAATTTAGAACAAAATTTTGCTGTATGACACGACACAGAATTTTGTAAAAACACTTTGAACAAAATTCTGAATAAAATTTTGTACAAAATTTTGCACAGACCTTATTTTATAGTAAATTTTATGCTTATTTCAAAAATTTATAAACACTTTACCAAAGTTTACCACATTAAAAAGGAAAATATCGCTGAATAATTTATTTTATATATCAACTAGGGCGCTAACTTGTTGCGTGTTTTTGATAATGTGTTTAATACAATGAAAACATCTCCGGAAACAAGTAGAAATCAAACCATAACGAACCAAGATCGCTGTATATCTCTCAATATATATTTTGTTTTTTGTCAGTCAGTAAATCAGAAGCAAAGGATAGGTCAAATTTTTTTAATAATTATTTCTCACCATTAAATTATGCAACTTTGCCTTAATTTAACCGATTTTGTGTCTCTTATCAGTGTCAAAATAAATTGATACACCTTAGATGTTTATTATAACGTTTGGGCAAGCGTTTCAAGTTTTCCAAATAAACTAGAGCCAGACATGTTTCACATTTTAGGTTTGCCTTGAAAAATGTGAGGTTTAACATTAAAAATGTTGAAATTACTGGTCTGATAATGTTTGGCTGAGAATAATGTGGGACCCACTTTAGAACCTTGAGGTACTCCAAACTGCTACATTCAGTTCATGATTCGATTGTTGCGTTTACTGTATTTGAAAATAGTTACTATTTTGTTTAGGTATAAGAGCTGAGTATGGCAGTGTTGGGGATATATTTTATGTTCTTTTTATTTTGTTTATAGAGTGTTAGTTAAAGTATTAGCGATGAAGGATTTAGGAACGAAATTGAGAAGACTGAGGATTGTATATAAAGTGGCTTATTTCAGGAGTGCGAGGGGTCCCTTAAACATAAGACCGAACTAGTTGCCAAGCTAGAAGCTAAAGCGCAGTCTATGTCAGATACAATCCAAGCTCTTGAAGCGAAGTAGGTAAATTCTTTTCTTAACGTCTTGGCTTTGATTAACAGTACTTGGCTTTAACGCACTTGTAGGTTACTAACAAAATTTCTCTATTTTACTACACATACGCGTGCTATATTGAAGTGATAATGGAATTTTGATAAATATTAACGTTTCCTTAGTAAATTAGACAAATGGAAATGGAAGAGTATTAAAATGAGTGTGCTTTCCTTCGTACCTGTTATTAAATAGTTGCTAGAATTGCTGCAACTTGCAGTTATTTGTTTATTAGCTTAGTAGTTTTTAATATTAAACCAATCAACAGCCAGGTGATTAAGTTGGAATACAAACCAACAGTCATTTGTTGATTTAGTATACAAATCAAGGGTGATTTGGATTAGTTTGTTGGGTTAATGGTAAAAAGGATTAGGTCTTTTAAAACTTAATGTTCTACAACATTAGGCATGTGCGTTACGTGACTTTTCTTCAGCTTGGTGCCCCAACAAAGATCACGGAATTTCAGCATGGTGTAGTCCAAATATAGCCTTACCTGTCATTTAAGAAGGCGTGGCGTTTGGAATTTAGAATATAAATTTAGAAGGAATTGTATGAAATAGTACATTTCTGTCTCAAGGTGTGCTATCCCAATCCACTGCCAAGCCAATCAAATATCAACGCATTTTTTGACAGTTTAAAACAACGCACGCAACCTAACCTTCATGTACTGAAAATCGCGTGCTTTTGTTTGCGGGTACACCAGCACGTGATGTCACAGGCACATGTCAAATTGAACAGATTAAGAGTCACTTGTTTATTAGGTGTTTTATAACATTGAACAAATCAACAGTTATTTGTTTATAAGATAGAATGCTAAATAAACTTGTCCGAAAACAGAATAGACACAGAGGTTAAATAGATGTACATTAAAACAAACCACTACTAATTATAAGGCTTAACACTGCCAATAAATTATAATAATAATGGTTTAGTACCCAAACCACTTCACAAACAATATCCTACACTAAATGATTGAAACACAGTAGTACAACAAAAATCATAGGAAATGCTTCCCCTGATTACACTCAGAAACTGCTTAAAAATATTTAGTCTTCCTCTTCCGTTTGTCTAAGGTTTAATATTTTAGATAACCAAGTAATATTGCTTTTTGATGTTAAAATACTATTTATTATACTCATATATCACTGTTTAATATCAAGGTAGGTTAAGTAATCATTGGAAGTATTGGCAAACCTTCACTACGGCAGCTGCTAATATAACATGTAACTTAGACAAGTTCTCCATATTAATGTAAAAATAATAAATGTATGTTAAAATGTAACGTTGTAAGAGATTACTATAGCAATGTTAACTAGAGTTCCTTCCGCTTTCTGTTGGATATTTTTTGCATTAAAGACTGTACTGTTCCTTTGGCTTTGCGAAACTGTTTTGTAAAAATAAAAGTTTAAAAAAATCTAAGGAAGCAATTTTATTGAACCCCCTGTTTGTGTGTTTTTAATTTGATTTTGTTTTTATCAGTAGTTACGTAGTAGGTTTGCCATTATTTTCTTGTGATTGATTTATGTACAAATTAGTACTGATTTAATTTATTATTATCTTTTTTGTAGTGTGTTTGTGTTCCTTCTTTTATTTTTATATTTTGTTACTGCATTTTGTTTGTTTTGAGACCTACACAGGGTGATAAAGAATTGATAAACAGTTATATTTTTATTCATTCATAAGTGTGTCTAAAACTTTGAACAGAGATGGAAATTAATTTTTTCATTAAGTACGTACTTAAATTCAAATTGTATTTATTATTTTTAAGAAAGTCATGTTTAAAGTTCAGAAATGCACTTGATCAGACCTTTCAAATTGCATTCTCGATAGTTACAATTTGTAAAATTTCCAGAGAGCTTGTAAATCCACATCTATTTAAGTTAGATGCTTGTGAAGATTTATGTATACAGGGTGATTAATTATTCATTTTTTCCAAAAATAGTTTTTGTTATCCTGCAGGGGAAACAGAAACATTTTTGACCAGAACACCTTATGTTTTTTGCTTTCTAAAGTTTAAATAGAATGAAAGTTTTAGGTTCACAACATGTGAAAGGTTGTTTACTTCATTAAGTTATGAAACTGTTTGTTTTTCGTATGGGGGATTATTCTTTGTTTTTCCTATGGGGGATTATGCAAAACATAGTCCACAAAACCTAGTTTAAAACAGTAAACAATTCAAAAACACAATATTTGGATGACAGCTCAGTAAATACTAAAACCACAAATGTATATAAAATATAATTAGGGATACATTTAAACAGTTATAATAACTAGCACTGTTTGGCAATTTTCTTCTGTTTTCGGGTATATTATGTATTTCCCAATAGTGCTTTTGCTTCTTCAACAGTTTTAGACTTCTTCTTGCGGTGCCTATCCGGTATGGATGTTGGCGACCAACATGGCTATTCTAACTTTATTGGTTGTAGCTTGAAAAAGTCCCGTGGTTGTTAAGGGAAACCGTTGTCTTAGATTTTGGAGCCAAGAATTTCGTCTTCTCCCCGGGCCTCTTCTTCCATATATTTTTCTTTGCAAAATTTGCTGCAGTAAGTTGTATCTTTCTTCGTTTCTTATGATGTGACTTAGATATTCAAGCTTGCATTATTTTACTCTGAGAAGGATTTTGCATTCTTTGTTTAGTTTTCGTAAAACTTTGGTGTTGCGAACACGATCTACCCAGGATATTCTCAGTATCCGTCTGTAGCACCACATTTTGAAAGCATACAGTAATTTGCACAGTGTGCGGACCAGTCACGAAGAGGAGGAGGAGTTAAGGGATGGCGCCAAGTTTAACAATTATTTGTACCTAGTTTATTGTTCTGTCGGTCACATAAAGATCCCGTCAGTTTTATACTTTACCTTAAAGTGCTTTACCAGAGATACTTTTAAAACCAGCAATTTTCATTGCTCTCATCGGTTTTTGTCAATCTGTATTTACAGTGTGGCTAGAAATATCGTTTAAATCAGCAATTTTCACTGCTATCAGTTTATTTTTGTCTACAAAAAATAAAATACAAGCAGCAGATACAAAATTCCAAAAGTTTAACCTAACTGATGCTACATAGTACCTACACATTTTTTATTATATTGTATTTATTGCATAGAAAACTGTCAACTGATGGATATTAATATTGATGAATTGAAAATAAACTATAAATATTGTATATATAAAATTGTAAACAATTAAGCTGTCTTCAATGCTCCACCAATCCCAACAGAGCGACCTTCCATCAACCAACTCAATAGCTAACTAAAATTCTGAATATTAAACACATGATTATGCAGTCTTTTTAAAGAATACTTACTGATTTATTTTCATTTCTTATTGGGGTAATATATCTGTTTCTCGATTTTTCGTTTCATGCACATATTATTGCTTTTCTTTCGCTCTAAATTATTCTTGAAAGTCCTAAAGGAGTCCATAAATGTATTTTACCTTTGCGTCTAGTTATAATATTTTTTTAAGATATACCTCTCGACTTCTCTTCTCATTCTCCCTTTCATGCAAAGCTAGCTACTGCCTGGATATGTTTATACAAGGCAGTTTTCACAGCGTACTCTGGACATTCACATGCATATCGATGTATACATACTTTAAATTCATTACAATATACACTTCTACAATCCTCATCATTCAATTCATTAACAGAAACAATATAAATTTTCTCACCTGATGACGTTTTCACTCGAAACCTACCAAACTCCACTATCTGTACCAAATTTATAATTTTTTCCGCCTTTTTGTGTGCCTGAGCTGTAGCTTTGTGCTGATAATTATTAGCATTCGGCCTCTGGCTGTTTAAAATTCTTTTCCACATTCCATCATCAACAAGTTCTTCTAATAAATCTAACAATTTTTCCACTTTTTATAAATTTTATAAATAATCATTTAATTGCAGAAAATAAATAACGTTTCACCTGATATTTCCATTCCCATTCATTTTATTATGCTTTAATAGTTTATTTAAACTCGCAAGGGCCATGTTGGTATTAATTCCAGCATTAATCCTATGACAATGAGCCCACACCATAATTCGATTATCACTCTTAAAATAGTACCTGAAAACCCAAATAATTGACTGTCTACTAATTAAAAATTTAATATAATAATAATCATACTATTTCAGGTAATTTAAAAAATCAAACTCTTCTTCTTCTTCCAAATACTTAAAACATCTTTCCACTAAAGTTGTAAAATTTTCAACATTTGTCTTGTTCAAAAGGTTTCTCAGGTCAGTCTTCATTCTTAGTTTATTTTCTTTCTTCTTCAGTTTTGACCTTCCCTGGATATTCCAATTTTTCACAATATGCCAACTACACAGTAGATGTCTAGGTTTCCTTTCAGTTTGCATCACCTTAGTCCATGCATTGTAATATTTAGGGTCATCATCAGTCATTATAAATTCAACTTCAATGTATTCTCCCTTTTTTTTTTGTTTTAATCCCCTAAAAAAAACTTCTTGTATTACTTGGTCTAATCTATTAGAGAGCAAAAAAGCAACAGGGAATCCCATATTTTGATCATCCTTAGTTAATACTGTTGTCAAGTCCCAATTCCTTCGATTGGTCCCACGAGTTCCATCGATACAAATTAGTCGTTTATGATCCCTTAATTTCTTCTCCATGATGTTGTTCATAAATCCCACTGCAAAATCTTCCTCACTCAAGTAACAATGACATTCACCTACATATAATGCATTAACAGATTAGTTTCCACCACCAACTAAACCACCCATAACCTAATAAACCCCACAAAAAACTATAACAAGTTAGTTCCTACTGCCAGCTAAACCATGTGACTCCAGAAAAACTAACTAAATTGTATAATTCCAACCCTGCAATACCTACTACCCTTACTTGCCAGTTTATATCATCATCATCATCAAAACAAAACAATATTCTAAATGTTTACTTGCCAATTTTTTAAAATAAAAATGCCTTGTTTTTCCCTTCGGCATTCCATTCTTCAATTTTTAGTGCTATAGCCAACATGTCATCTGCATCTCTTTTTTTTATCTATATTGAATTTTCTAATTAAATATGTTAAATCTGCTCTTGTGATTAAATTTATTTTCTCCAGTTGATTATCCTTCATTTTCCTTGCATCCTTTAATATCTTTTTGTTTGTGACTCCTGCTTTTAATTGTTCCACTACCATTTCCTGTTCTTGTTTCAGCAACCGCTTTGTTCTTAATTTGTCTTGATGTCTCACATGCGTTTCAATAAAGCGCACGCTTACCACGCCTGTAAAATGTATAACAGCTTAATTACTACTAATAATCCAAGAGAAACTTTTCACAAATTACCATTTGTTATAAATTTTGCAATTATCCTTGATGGGCATATTCTTGAAATTTTAATACTGCCGCCAGTCTTCATAGCTCTTTTGGTACCATTGCTTTGGAAGCCTCAATTAAAATATTTCAATTAATTATTGTTAATATTCATTTTAAAAATTGTAACTGCGCTACCAAGCCAATTATTTCGATTACAATTATAATAAACATTTTGATCACCATTTGAATTTGTATAGGTTTTGTCACATGCATAATAACCTTCCCTGTTTTCCTTTGTTCTCCAAGCTTGGAATTCCTCCTTGTTCTTGAAACTCAGATTAGATTGTTTGATACTGACACAGTGCACTTGTGTTAAATGGTTAATTAGAATGCCACAGCTTCCAAATTCTTCTTTTTTATCTTCGAGGCATAAGGGGTAATAAATATGTCGATATGTTGTTTCCACTTTGCTGTTGTGTATTTCTCTCAAATGACGATTCTTGGCTGAAACCCTACTAGATTTCTTTTGACATATACCACACACAAGTCTGCTGTCTATAAGTTGTTCCAGCTCCATGTTATCTATCCTAACCTAAAACTTAACAATTTGATTAAAGCAAAAATAAACTGATAGCAGTGAAAATTGCTGATTTTAGCGGTATTTCTGGCCACACTGTAAATACAGATTGACAAAAACCGATGAGAGCAATGAAAATTGCTGGTTTTAAAAGTATCTCTGGTAAAGCACTTTAAGGTAAAGTTTAAAACTGACGGGATCTTTATGTGACCGACAGAACAATAAACTAGGTACAAATAATTGTTAAACTTGGCGCCATCCCTTAACTCCTCCTCCTCTTCGTGACTGGTCCGCACACTGTGCAAATTACTGTATGCTCATTTTGAAGGCCTCAAGCTTTTTCATTGTTGCTTCAATGAGTGTCCGGGATTCAACTCCATAAAGAAGTACTGAAAACACATAGCATCGTAGTAGTCGTATTTTGGTTTCTAATGGTAAGTCACGGCTGCTACAGACATTTGCCATTTTACTGAAAGATGTTCTGGCTAGCTTAATGCGTTGCTTTTTCTCTTTCGAATGGTCCCATTGCTAGTTAATGTTGGTACCCAGGTAAGTATATTTGGCCACTCCTGTTACTGGTTGTTGGTTTATCATCAGTTGTCCATGGGGAATTTGGTCTTTACTTATCATCATGTAATTCGTTTTCGTAATATTGAATTCAAGGCCGTACTGTTGACTTGTTTCAACTACATGTTGGACTAATGTTTGTAGACCATCTAGATTGTCCGCTAAGATAACTGTGTTGTCTGCGTATCGGATGTTGTTCAGATGTACACCGTTTATTAGAATTCCCTCGTTGGTGTCTTCCAGGACTGATTTCATAATTTCTTCTGAATAAACATTGAAGAACAAGGGAGACAGTACATATCCTTGCCTCACGCCACGTTGTATTGCCACTTCTTCTGTTAGCTCGTTTCCAATCTTGATATTAGCTGATTGGCATAGTATAGGTTATTTATGATTCTGCGGTCTTTATCATCCAGACCAATTGTCTTTAGTATTGACATCAACTTATCATGCTTCACTCTGTTGAACGCTTTACTATAGTATATAAAGCATAAGACTACTGTACAGTTGACATCTCTGCACCTCTGGAGTAGAACCTGAATTGCGAATAGGGCTTCTCTAGTACCCAATGCATCACGGAATACAAATTGTGTGTGTGATAGATGTGCTTCACATTTGCTTTATATTCTTTTGTGTATTACTTTTAGAAATGTTTTTAAAATGTGACTCATGACTTTTTATTCTGTGGTCCTCACATTTTCTCGCGTTAGGTTTTTTGGGAGTGTTATGAAGATCGATTGTAGCCAGCTTCTTGGAATTATGCAGTTGTTATAAATTTTATTCAATGTTAAAGTAAGCCATTTTATGCCTTCATCGTTTATTAACTTTAAAAACTCACCATATAAGTTGTCTGGCCCCGTTGCTTTGCCATCTTTAATTTTTCTTATAGCGTGTTTTACTTCTTCGTTTGTTATAGACGGCCCAGTGTTGAATTCTATTGTTGATATTGCATTGTTTCGATCGTCTTTAAAAGTATTTTTGACATATTCCATCCAGGTATCTTTCACTTCCTGTTTATCGACAATAACGTTCCCTTTGCCGTCTGTTAAGCATACTGGTTTCTTGGGTCTATAAAGTCCTGCCGCTTGTTTGATTTTCTTATGGAGATTGAAGGAATCATGCTTATTTTCTAAGTTTTGTATTTCTCGGCATTGTTCTTCAAACCATTGTTTTTCTGCTTCTCTAAGCTTTTTTTATATCTTTGTCAATTTTGTTATAAGTCACTTTATTTTTTATCTTTATCTTTTTCGTTTGCTTCCACCAATTTTAAACGATGTGCTCTTGTTGATCTTACAAGAAGTATTGTTCATTTTTTCACAGGGATTTCGTTTGATGACGACCTGGGAGGCCCTGTGTTTTTCTTGTAAATTACTTCCCCTGCCGACTCTTGGTTTCTATGCCCCATGAGTAGTAACTGAGTGAGTTTTGTGGTTTAAAGCCATATTGGTTATACTAGAGATATCCTTGGATCTTTAATGTAGTGGTTTCTCCTTGCCTTCTACATTCCCGTGCCGTTGACCTTTTCTGGTTCTTCCGCCTTTAGGGGCGATTTCTCGCCCCAAGGGCAAGAGAGTGCCGAAACCCCTCTGTTTTGCTCCTCCACCCACAATGCGGCTGTTGGCAGTACAGAGAAGGATCGCTTATACTGGCAGTAGTTCGGTAATTGCTAGTTTTGGTCCGCCCCGGGTATTTTATTTCCCCGGTACCCACCATATCTGGTGAGCGTTCCCCGATCCGCCACCTGGGGAGGCACCCGATGGGGGAGTAGCAACCCCTCACAGGTTTTAGACTATCTAGACCATGAATGGTTTTTGATATTCGTTTATTTTTGGGAACAAAAATAAAAGGGCATTTTATTCCAAATTTAAAGAAAATATTTAATGTAGAATGAAAACTATAGTACCCTGCATACTATTTTTAATTATTATTAAAAAAATTTCATACTTTTCTTTACATTGTGGATTTACTAAGTTTTTATAACAAAAATTCAAGATTTAAGTAAATGTTACATACTACTAAAATTAATGAAAGGTTTGTAAAACTTTTAAAATAAAAAATGAAATATCACCCTGTGCAAACAAATTAATTTTAAAAAGAGGCGCATAACCTGTCTACTTCATACAGGCGGTAAGTATATTTTAAAATATTCCTACTATAATGTGTTAACTGTACTATCCGGGCTTCAAAAAACTGCTTTCCCTTCGCGTTGAACTCTGATAGATAGAAGACAGTCAAAACTTAAAAATGCATTTTAGATACCGTGAAAGCGAAATAGAAAGAACAAACGTGGAACAAAAAAGACGAGAGCTAGACATACAAGCCGCTCATCATGAGGAACAAGCGACTAACGTTGAAGGAGACCTGAAAGTTGAAAGAGAGTGGAGGATATCGTTGCAAGAAAATATGCAGCAAGACAGGGAACGTATTTCCCAATTACAGCTGGAACTTACACACCTCAAAGCTATCGCACAAGTAAGTATGCTTAAATGTATGTAAGATTTGCAAGTCATCATTTTCAAGCATCCAGGTTCTTGAATCATATACAGTGTGTATATTATATTCTCATCCTGCAATTATTATCCATTTCCTGATGTCATTTCAGATTGGGCTGTGTTAATGCAGCTAAGATTAAGGTGAAGTGCGGTAAGTGTGTAGTAAAAAACATTAGTTTGAAAATAATCAATGATGTAAATTCAGTTGTAGAAGATAATTGCTTTTGCATAACACCAAACCTTCTTCAGTCTTTCCTTAGTGTGTCAGATTAACAGCAGCATTGAAATAACAAAATTGTTCATTTTATAGATTTTTTTAAAACAATGTTTGTACTACACACTTACCGGAAGGTTTGGGGCAAGTGTATACTCAGGCTGTATCTTCCATACCTTTGACCCTAAAGAAATTCGGGGCAAGAGTGTGAATCTCAGATAATAAATATGTGTTACTGTTTTAAAGATTTTTTTGAAAAAAAATCAGCTGCAAAATTACAAATTTTTATTTAAAAGGTGTAAAAATAGTCCATTGTTTATGTTAAATTAAAAACATATTTTTATGTAACAATATAAAGAAATAAAGGTTTATAATACTATTAACATTAAAAAATCTATTTCAACCGATTGTTCTTGAAAAAGAGAACAGTTTAAAATTATTTTTATTAATAAAAAGGTAAGAAAATGTAAAAAAAACTCATTGCTTATGCACTCAGAATATTTATTTTTTGTAAACCTATAAAGAACTCGAGAAGAATATTTATAAAACTTATAACATTATTATTGTACACAATATGAGGAAAAATCTATTTCAAACCTTATTAAACCACGTTTAATTAAGGAAGGGTAAGGAAGCGACAATGCTATATCATCTCTAGACACAACTGCATATTCGTCAGGACTTTTCCAAGCAAAAGTCGTTGATGGCAGAGGATCTAAGGAAGGTACCTTCCTGGTAAATTTGACTTCCAATTAATCTTGGTCCTTACCAGCTGAGGTAATTTGCCCAACATAATATTTCTTACTTTTTTTCCCTAAAAAGGAGACCAACACCTAGTCATCCTTCTCTAGATATTTTGCGGGCTTGCTAATTTCTGCCATACATATATCAAGTGCTTCCGTATCTCTCCTTTCTTCCTCTATATCATCGTCAGTATCTTCAAATATTATATTATGCGCACATTCTTCATCCACATCTTCCTCACTGAGTTCATTGGCATTTTGTTTATTCCTTACTCTTTTATAGCAATAGCAGTTCCTCGAAGTGGACATTATTTTGAAATAGCTCTCGATTTAATCCGTAGGGGCCTGGTTGATTATTATCGTCGCTATTATCTATTTGCAGGTGTTGGTGTTCTTCCCATCTTCTATAGGTCACAGAATCGTATTGCTCTTTACTTATGACACTCAAATTGTAAGGATAATTTCCGGCTTTCCTAAAACCGCTGCAAATGATCTCAGATTCAGTTTGTTTCAATATTTGGCCTACTAAGGAACTGAATTTTTCTTCCTTCATTATGCCTCTGCCATTGAACCAGTTCTTGATCCCATTTTACTTTTAAAGATTTGAAACACTTAATATCAAGAGGTTGTAAAATATGAGACAAATGCGGTGGTAATTTCAGTATGGTCACTCCATTGTCTCGGGCTAGTTTGATCAACCTTTCATCCACGTGTGACACATGTCCGTCATACATAAGCAAGATGGGTCGTTCAGGGCCAAATATGTCTAATAACGATTTTTCGAAATATCTTAGGAAAAGATTAAATTCCATCCACCCATTAGTAGTCGTTCCAGGAAATGATTCTGATGGAGGAGCAACCCACTCATCCCATGTATTCTTGGCTTTAAAGACAATTAATGGTGGCGTCTTGAAACCATCAGCGCTAACAGCCATCAATGCTGTGGTATTTTCTCTTCCACTTCCTGCAGTAGTCCTCGATGAAGGAGCTCCTCGTTTTTCGACAATTTTAGTTTGTTTCGTCCCAGTTCCAGATCTAACGTGGTTTATCATGTAACTCAAGTTTATCTAACTGTTGTTTCAATATTTCGAAATATTCGTTGATGATGAAAGGATCTAAGCACTTTTTTCTTGCATATTCTACAGATTGAGGGTTTTTAATTGTCAAATTTTGTCTTTTACAAAATCCGAAAAACCAATCTTCACCTGGCCCACCTTCTTTAAATGGAGTTTTAAGTTCATTTCTAGTAACATATTGCTCATCTATATTGAAAATGTGTCACGCCTTTAATCTTTACTACATACAAAAATTGGTTTAATTACAAAAACAACCTCGCAACTCCGCCACTGCTTAGGTAGAAAATTAACAAGTTGACAGATGCTAGTATTCCGGAAACCCAATCGAAGAAACAAAACAATTAATTAATTAATAGGCGCCAACGACTTATAATTTTCTAGCATCGTCCGAGGTGATAAATGAGAAGTCGAACCCCAAGATAGATAATAACCTACCTTTATATCTTCCTATCTGTCCTTTAGGTAGACTTAAATCCAAATAATTCGTCGTAAAATAAAAGACAAGTTGCAACCAAATCTCTGTTTACTTAATAAAACAACAAAACCCAATCACAGTTCTAATATTTCTATGCAAGAACAATGATTTAAAATAAATTAGTAGTCCCAATTTTACGTTACTAGAACGGAATATAACGAAACTTAAGTTGGCAACCCTCAAACAATTTTGCAGACTTTTATTGCCCTACACCACTATATACTAGAGATTTTTAGCGCATTCCGTAACTTCGAAGGCCTTCGCGTCACGAATCAAACGATCAAAAACTATCGTCAAGGCGTGAATTATTACAAACGCAATATCAACCCACTATTGGAGTACCCTGTATATCTGCTTTACGTAAAATTGGAATACGGAATATTACAATAGTATTTCATATGTACACATACCCCACTTAAAGCCCCAATGATACAATTCTGTGACCCCAATCAATTAATAAATTAATTTTTAAATAACCATAAAGAAATCGTAAACAACAAGACAAGGTTATACAGTTTTTAAAATGCACTTCCCTTGTTCAAGATGTGGCGGCAATCAGCTCGGCCGTACACCAGACTCCCTATCTATAGACCCACGCGTCCACTCGGTTCGGGAAAAACCTTCCCAAGGTTACTCGACGATGACAGCGTATCAATTTGAACAATACGTATAAATGTAGATTTTTTCTAATGTGTCGCCTTAATTTCTGGAAGTCCAGCTGTACGAATTTTGCCTAAATTAAATTTATCGGAGATTAGAATTAAGGTTCGGGAAATTAAGACAAGACAAAAATTTTCTGGTAATAACTAACTCACCAGTTGATGGACACTGGCATAACACCAAACAAAATCTTCTTAAACGGAGTAAATTCTATATTGGAAATAAATTCCTGGAGATTTGCTTCCCTACAACTATGGGAAATGCTCCTGTGTAGTGACTCTCAAAGCGGAAAACTAATTCCCAATCGACAACGATTTCAATAAATAATTCGCTATTCACAATATTCTTCTGGCAAGGTTGACAATGCTTAACCCACTCACTTAATTAAATTACGAAAACTGTCTTTAGAATCTTCTTGCCCCCCAACTTTTGAAACTCCAAAACGCCTTGCGTCGACTTGACAGAAAAGGTAACTTCGAAACATTAAAAATTCCTATAAGCTTGAGAATAACTAAATATGTATAAAGGGTTTCCTTCTTTTAGGCGCGGAAATCGTTACAAATGTCACGTCGAGTTAACCCCCAACCCCGTTTTTCCATTGTCCTTAAACATTCTGCAAGGTTAGCTTCCTCTTCCAGAGAGATTGCCGTAGATCTTCCCATACTTGAACTTTTTATACCTCTTAGTCATCTGTGGAATATCATATTTCTTGTGAGCACCATACTGGCTAATGACACCTTTACTCATTTCATCTAACGCCCTTTTGCGTTTCTCTTCATCATAGGTAGTTCTCCTTGTAGATTTTATCTTATAACGTCGTACCATAATTTCCTAAAAACCAAAAATGTTTACCTCACTGGGCTGGGGCTAAGTGTGTAGTATACTACACACTTGGCCATCATATTTACTAAACACATGCCTCAGCATGAAATTTCTCTGGGGCAACTTGTTTAGTAGCTAATATTTTGGGGTTAAAGGAAAGATAATTTAAAAATATTTTATAATTTGGTGGGGGGCAAGCACATTGCTCTTCACATTTTAAATTTGGAGAAGTGGGGAAACACTAACAATAACCTTTTAGTACATTTAATAAATAACTTTTGAATTCAAAATGTTATATGAGTAGTTTGTCAAAAATTTGATATTTATAATGTATTTGATTAATAGTGATCACAGATTAATACACGTACAACAATTTACATTATCACGAAAAAAGAAAGAGAGAAGCTAATAAAAAGCGGAAATATAAAACTAATAGAAACTGAAAACGATAAATATTGTGAACAGATGAAGAAGGAGCTAAGCAACCCAATGCCAAAACAACTTTCAAACATGACGATAAACGAACTCAATAAAAAGATTGTAGAATCAATCGCAAAAGCATCTAAGGCTGTTAATGTGCATCAAACAAAGGAAAAAAAAATTGTCAAAGTTGACAAAACAATTACTAAACAGAAGAAGAGCGGCAAGACAAGCAAGAAAATGGGACACCATTGAATATACAGAGTTAAAGAAAACCATAAAAAAGAAAACTGGAGGAGTTGTGTTAAAATATGACAAAGACTTGGCAGAAAAAATCATAGAAAATTATGGAAACATGAAGATATTAAAATCAAACTTAACTTTCGGAAAGCAACATACAGTAAAATTGAGAAAAAAAGATGGGAGTGAAACACGCAAAAATGCGTGGACGGCGATTTTCATCACCTCAAGAAGCTGTTGAAGTCTTTAAAAACCATGTTTTTGAGCTAGCAACTTCAGAGTGGCAAAAATGTTTCGAGAATTGGTTTGAACACATGCAAAAGTGTATAAATCTTAAGGCGAATATTTTGAAAAGCAATAAAACAGTTTATTCCAAAAAATTTTTCCTTCTTAGTTTTTGTAAAAACTCCTCGTATAAGAAGGACAGCAGGAAAGCAATGGTCCAGAACAGTAAGAGAAAGAGAAATATGGAAAAACAAAGGGGAGGAATATGTCCAATATTGGATATAGCGAGTCTGAATAAAAGAGAAGAGAATGTATATATTTTTATTTATTATTTAATTCATAAAGACAAAACTGGTATGATTTTCCCTGGCCATAATTACAATTATAATACAGGGTAATAACTATTTTTAGTTTGCTTTTTTATTATAAATCTTTGATTTTGATGGGTGCTTAAATTACTGTTTATTGTTTTTTTGATAATGTTAACATAATTAAAACCTGTATTGTGATAAGCTAATAATGCATAAGTCACTTAAGTTTTTGGAGAATCTAGTATAAAGTGAATATACAATACAGATTAACAATATGGAGACTACACCACTGTAAACACTTGCCTCCAAAACAGAATATGATTGTAACATTTTAACACTCAACGTTTTGGGTATATAAATAATAATAATTTAATATTGCCAATGACTTGACATTGGACATCTGTTGAACTTGGTGAAGAACTTTATCTTCAGAGCTATTCCTCCTATTTTTGGATTGATGGCAAATATATTTAACCTTAATATAATTTTCAACTGCTATTTAAGTAATTGATTTTCTTGTTATTACGACTTAAATCAATGGTAACCATGAGGCTTTAATCAAAAAAAGTGAGCGGCACTTTAGTGTACAAAGTACAAACATAACCTCTAAACTCGTGGTATTCTGTTCATCAAACAAAACCACCGGCGTTTGATATTTCTGCTCTGTCTACTCTTCTTCTCATCTATTATTCAGTAGATGCCAAACAGAGCGAGAAGGGGAAACAAAAGATGAATACCAATAGGTTCATACATAAACCTGTTGTACAACCCTAGGTTTACTGGTCTAATTTATTAAGTAGATATAGTCGGGTGTCGTATTTGACGGGTGCGAAGGCCGCAGTCAGGTAAAATAACCGGTTGAACTAAGATGAGCGGCCACGTGCTCAAGAAACCATTGACTAAAAACCAGAGTCGAATTAAATTTAGCTACTAAAGTACAATAATTAAACGTCTTTGCAGTTAACTAAAAATCAACATTTATTTACCAATATTTTACACACAATGGGCGGAGTTGATCCTGCCGCTGCGATCTGCACTGGTGTTGGTACGGGAAAATGGCCGACAGCGGGTAACTGCGTAAATCTGGATTTTAACAGAATAAAATTATTGTTATAATTGTTGTAACTCTGTGGTTGTTTACAAGGTGTAACTCGCATCAAAAAAGCCTAGCTGGACCGGATTTCCACCTATTAAAGCTGAAATACAAATGGTATGTAATTAATCAAAGATATTACGAGGTCAAACACCTTTGACCCAATTTTAAATTATAATCCCCGGAAAAATGTCATTTTCCCCTTTGGAAACCAGGTTCCTTGGCCGGATGCACGCCACCTAAATTATGGAATAAATTATTTACTGCCTTTTCTAGTCTGCTGGATCCGTGATCTATGG
This sequence comes from Limonius californicus, assembly GCA_014611495.1. Taxonomy (NCBI): domain Eukaryota; kingdom Metazoa; phylum Arthropoda; class Insecta; order Coleoptera; family Elateridae; genus Limonius; species Limonius californicus. The sequence continues at coordinate 5,189 of JABXWE010004545.1, read as the reverse complement.
AATAAAATAATTTTAATAGACCTGGTTTTGGGAATAATAATTTTGGGACTCGGTATTTGTTTGGGGTCGGAAAGAAAGAGTACGGGAGGTACAACCTCCCGCTATGTGCTCGGGATTTGGTCGGATTTGTGAGGTATCACCTCACAAATTAAATGTATGGATTCTGGATTCGGAATACAAAGAAAATATGGGAGATATCACCTCCCGCTTCAAAAGGTGTGGGTTCGGGCTTTGGATCTGTAAAGAGCGCGAGGTACAACCTCCCGCTTAAGGTCTGGATTCGGATTTCGTGAGGCACCTCACGGTTTATGATGTAGGAAAGCTGCCAGGAAGGCTCTCTCAGGAGAATTCTAGGAAGTTACCAGGAAGGCTCTCTTAGGAGAATTAGTTCAAATCCGTTGGAGTTGTTGTTTTTATACCCGTTGGTTGCGTTGTTCCGGCTCGGCGGACTCCGGTCGAAGTTTGTAGACGTGGGGGAACGCACTCGGTTTATGACTTGACGCGCCACCTGGCCGTGAAATAACCTACATACAATTTTTATAAATAAAATTTTCGAGTTGTAGGCCTGGAACTTCGTTACATGTTTAATCTCAATATTCTTAATATAAATCAAAGACAAGATAGCTTGAAGATTATTATTGCATCTAATTTGCACGAGAAATTCAATTTTAATTTTAAGTATTTGTAATTAACAGGCCATTGGCCTACACACAGAAGAAGAAGAAGAATCTAAATAAGAGTAAATAAATATTAAAATAATTATATTTCTACTCAAATACTAATGACTAAATATGCAGTGTTAATTATGTATTTGAAATAATTTGAACACAAAGGTGAATCAAGTACAAAGTTTAAAATAGGTTAAACACAAACCAGAGTGACTCACGCACAACCAAATATCATTTTTTTATCATTACTAAATAACATCGACTAAAAGATTAAATTTCAATTAGTTTCATAATTGCACACAATTAAAAATGAATGAAATCGAAAAATATTATTGCATTTAATTAACATGGATCACTTGATTTTAATAAAATAGTTTAATCGTTGTCGTCTTCATATTCCTCATCTTCACTGTCCCATGAATCATCACCCAAATGAATTATTAAAGGTTCCACCTCGTCAACTATAATTTCACGATGCCACCAAGATTTTATAAGATCTTCTGTATTAACTGCGTGTACTATGATAATTGCATATTGATGTGTCATTCCAGCGTTATTTTAAATGAAAACAACATTATTTGAAATTCCGGGAGGACAAGAACTAAATTTGCTTTGAAAAAGGTATTTATTACATAAGAACTTTTTCTTCATCTGAAGAGTAACACTAGAAATCATCTGTTTTGGAACCACTGAACACTGTAAGTGCTATCTCTTTTTGTTTCACAAGTCACCGCACCGCACTGCATTTCATAAACTTTAGAGCGGCAGTCTGCAAGACTTGCGCTCGCTCTAATAGTCTATACGAACTAAGGAACTAGAAAGAGAGCAGTATAGCTATACAAGTGTTGTGGTGGTTCGTACTGCCAAGGGCCACCCGTCAAATAAGACGACACCCGACTATACTTATTTCAGGAAATGGTTTATTACAGTATATGGATATAGCATGATATTTCTTTCAAGTAGGCTCTTAATAGATTTAGTTAAAAATGATATTGAGTTAGTAATGACAACAAACACATATTTTTATTATTAATTTTTTTAGAAATATGCTACACTCCAAGAAGAATACTACACCCTAAAAGAACGCTGGTTAGAGCAGGAGCAGACTTTAGAAGAATTAGGGGCCCATTTAAGCGTTAGTAAGCTGCAAATTTCAGACCTGAGAGAAGAAGCTGGCCGTAAAACCGATGGTGCATGGGCAGAAGACAAATCTGCTACTCATTGTAAAGGCTGTTCAAAAGAGTTCAACATGACCAGGCGGAAGGTACACGCAATTAAACATCCGCTTTGTCATTCAACTAAATTTGTTGTTTCAGCATCATTGTCGTAACTGTGGCGAAATATTTTGTAACGCCTGTTCCGATAATACTATGGCTTTACCCTCTTCAGCAAAACCTGTTCGTGTCTGCGATGACTGTCATGTGCTCTTAGTCGGCCGATATTCTGTGATCTAATTAGAAAACTGGTGATAATTGTTGCTTTTATATTATGGCAAAGTTTTATTTGTAGATATCTCTATTTTCTATTACATTTGCACGATTGTAAGTGTATTATACAGTACATTTTACTATATGAGTGTATAAATTGTAAAGCTATTATGTTAATAATTATATATTAATAAAAATTTGGTACTTATGGCATTACATGATTGAATTGATATTAATTAATTAAGTGAATTGAATAAATATTGACAGTAGACTCTATAATTTAAGAAAATTTGAACAGTAAAACTTAGGTTATAAACGCCCAAGATGGGAGATGGTTGCTTATATAAATCTTTAAACGTTGTCAATAGTACAATTTATTTTCGGCTTACAATTAGACTGCATCATCATTTGGGAACTACAACCAGCATTAAATAAAAATAAAATTATTATCAGGTAAGGAACCGACCTGTAGCTTGTCTGCCTTTACAAGCATTTGCTGTAGAAGTTTGAACTTTCCAAATTACTTTCCGAAAGTAAATTGTAATATTGACAGTTTGAGTAACCGCGAAAGCCTCAAAGAATATCTTTAAACATTCTTAGGTAACTATAGGAAAACACTAATTTAAATGATCGAAACTGTGAAAAAATGTTTATAAAATAATGTTTAAAACAGTAGCAGATCCAGGTGATATTCTCAGGGGGGATAAAAATAATTATATTTAATTGTAGGTAATTAACAGGTAATTGACCTATACAAAGACGAAGAAGGAGAAGAAGAAAAACTACATGTTTTGATTCACAAATATAGGAACATGCAAAAATTAAATATTTTTTAGATAGATGGAATGCCGAAATCTTAGGGCTCAGGGGGGTAATTACCCCCCCCCCCTGTATCCATTCCTGTTTTAAAAATGTCTCATTCAGTTGCAGTATGTGGAATCAGTCTATTTTTGGTATTATTTTTAATCCATTGTAACATAATCTCACAATATGATAATGAAAGTAAGCAAATTGTAGTAAACATTTTATGAGCAAAAAAAAAAAATTATTACCCTGTCTAGAGACCCTTGAAATGGAATCCGACATAGCTCCCATTAAAAGTATTATACAGTGTAGTCGTAAAATGTCCTCCCCCCTACTAACTTTTGAACGACTTGATATTTCTTCACAAAATTCTGTGTGCTTTATGGGAGGCTAAATACTACTTTTTAGCACGTATTTAAATTTAATAACTTTCAAAATGGTGGCTAGGCGCAATTTTGAAATATTTTTTAAATGGCAATGTGGGTCGAGTGACACCGCATTTGAAAGGTATTTTAATTCTGCGTCTGATCCTTGAGATTTATAAAAAAAATTTCGTCCAGAAAAAAATGACAGATTGAAAATAAGTTTATGGAAAAAAGAAGGCATTAGGAAAATTTTGCGATTTGCAGTCCAGATATGTTGTCGGCCTCGTGGAGGACAACAACTTTTCCTCATGGCACTTTCCTGTTGCTCGTACCGTTCGGCCGCCAGGGGCGTTCAAAGTCAAATCGAAGTCCAGCACGTGTCCACGTCATCGCAGCGGGACAATCGCGAGCTCAATCTGTTCGCATAAGTATGGCGCATCGACGGCCGTTCTAATATCCCTGAAGGGGGCGCGGGGGATATCGGCTAAGTTTTTATGTCGATTTTTACGTTTTTGTTTTGACATTTCGGCCGGCCGTGTCACTCGACCCCCATTGTCAATAAAAAAAATAGTTCACGATGGCGCCTAGCCGTCATTTTGAAAGTTATAAAATTTAAATATGTACTAAAAAGTAGTATTTAGCATCCCATTAAAGCACACCAAATTTTGTGAAGAAATATCAAGTCGTTCAAAAGTTAGTAGGGGGAGGACATATTACGACCGCACTGCATAATAGTATTTATAATGGTAAAATGTTTCATGTTCATACCGTGAGTTCAAAAAGTAATTATTACCGGCGCCGGTAGCTCGGATAGGTTGGCCGTATGCCTTTCACGCAGCTGTCCTGGGTTCGAATCCGGACGCCGAGGTCGGTGTTTTTTTTCTGAGCGATAAAAAACGCTAAAACGGCCCTTGTTCTCGGATAGCAAGTAAAATCGTAGGCCCCGTGTCCAAGTGTTGTTGGGCACGTCAAAAGAACCCTCAAACAGGCTAAATTTCCAGGTGTGGTAGGATCGCTCCCTGGCGTCGGTGGTTACCCATAGTAGCAGAAATAGGCCGACGTTAAATAAAAAATAAAACAAACAAACAAAAAGTAATTACATAAGGGTTGGTCATGGAATAATAAAGTAATGTCAGCAGCAAGCTTTAAAATTCATTAACTGTCATCACTGTTGTTGTCATAAGTTTATATTGAAAATTCAATTAACTTACAATTATATGAATTATAACGGTTTTTACAGCAGACTACAAAACATTTATGATTGAATCATATTTTCGAAATGGTGTTCGAGAGAATGGCGAATGGATTTATACAGTGCGGTGCCATGTTTAGAGGAATTTCAGCAAGAATTTCCAGGTCCTTGAAAGAGATTTTTACAGCGCACTTAAAAGATGTGTTGATGTATTCCGAGATACAGGGAGCATTACTCATAGAGATAGAGCTGAAAGGCCAAGAGTTCATACTCAAAATACAGTTGATGATGTTCGTCAACGTTTGAACAAGCAACCCACTACATCACTACGTACACTTTCGCAAGAGACTGGTTTATCATTAGGAAGTTGCCATACTATTGTCAAAAATGATTTAATGCTGTTCCCATACAAAATTCTTGCTTTACATGAGTTGTTGCCAGCAGATCACAATAGGAGAATTTTGTATTGTCGGGGTATATAAACTAACAAAATATGAGATTATGGAGTGCTGCAAATCCGCATACTTTTGCGAATCTCCCCTTCACCCGTTACAAGCTGGTGTTTAGATTGCTGTGTCTCGAAGACGTATTATCGGACCTATATTTTGCCACGAAACTGTTATTGCTCGGAGATACCGGAATATTGTACATGACTTTATTAATCAGCTTCATGAGGATGAGCTCCAGCAGGCTACTTCCAACAGGGTGGCGCGACGGCCCACACCGCTCAAGA
>JABXWE010004544.1:0-39737 GCA_014611495.1 Limonius californicus | reverse complement strand
ACATGTTTGCTCGCAGCTGTAATGGCACATTTTCGAGAAGCACAGGCAGTTGTTCTTGAAGAAATTGCAAATATCGCTTACTATGTAAAACTCCTTCGTAAAAATATGGACCAATCAAATGCCCATTAATAATTCCACACCAAACGTTAATTCCGAAGTGTCCTTGGTTTTCAATCGGATTGACAAAATGTGGATTTTCAGTAACCCAAAAATGTTCATTTTTTTTATTGGGCGTACCGTTACTAACAAAACGGCTTTCGTCCGTCCATAACACATGCTGAAAAAACCGATTGTCATTGATCTCTAAGTTTTCCATCACTTGGGCAACATAATTAATTCATCGTTGTTGATGTTGATCCGACAAGTGTTCTAAGTTGTGAAGTTTATAATCGTGATAACCATTTCCTTTCAAAATTATTCGTACCGAACTATATTTTAAATTCAACTCACGACAGGCTTGCCGATTCGAGTTCCTCGGATGGTCTTCAAAATACTGCAAAACAGTGGCAACAGTATTGTCAGAATTAACCCTTTTAACAATTTTTCTCTACGACTATAATATAATGTATCTATTCGTTACATATACCTTTTTAGTTGAAGAATGATAGATATTCTCCATTTCCGTTTGATTCGGTTCTCTATTTCAGTGGGTCGTGGGATTCTGTATCAGAATCCAACGATAAATTGCGGAACCGGAAGCTAGTGGGCGTGGCATGTTAGCGCTTAGGATCTCCCACTTGTTTTTGAAGTAACTGTTAAAGGCAGTTTTAAATTTTCGTATTCGTAAAAACAGTAAGAACTAGGTATGAATAATTCAGACAGCGAAAACGCTGAAATGTGTTCGCCACCAGAAATAACGGAAACCGCGAAAACGACGTGTATTAATTTACTGCCGAAGAAATCGCAGAAACAGTACACAGTGGTGTATGGTGTATGGTGTATTTTCATCCTTGTAAATAATAGCTGTCATTCTACACTCGTTGAAGAATATACTATTCTTCCCTTTCGAGAAGAAAATGCCTCGTTATTTGCACGTAAATTGCGTTCCAATCTTGCAAATATTTTTAAGCTTGCAATAACACGTTCGGGATATCTCTGGGCGTATAACTGAACTGCTCTTCTAGGGTTCTTTCCAGATTCCCCATAAACTAATATCATGTTGACTTTTTCGTTGTGCGTGAACATTTTTCAAAGTCAAATGACAACAAAACAATATTTGTCAACCATTAGTTAAATTATTGACTTTGTTTTCTGTTTTCAAAGGCTACTTGTTTAAATCGTGACGATTGCGAATTTTTGATAATACTTTTTTTTTTACAAATTTGCTTATAATTTTTTAACGGAAAAAGATAGCAAATTTTTTTCTCTACAAAATTTGTTCAGAAAAATTAGCTCTTTTTAAATATGCCAAAATGTAGGTATGTTTCTGGAAAAAATAAATTTGATGACGTCATTACTTCAGTTTCCAAATATGGAAAAATATGCGAATTTGGCTTAAAACGGACCTTACTCAATCCCATTTAAGAACCTCTTTTCAGATTTTCTCTATCGTTTTTCCTTTTCTTATGATAGAGCTGAGACATCGAGTTTCACTCACCCTGTACATACACATCCAGTAAATCAACGCACCTGTCAAGCGTGTTTACGTGCTAGCTCAATGCTCAACAAATCGAGTGTAGGTAGTTAAAAAATGTTTATGAAGCATAATTGTTGAGTGTTTTCTTTAATGTGTCTAGAATTATTAGAAATAAAGGTATTAAACGTAATATCAGTAAACTCGCAAAAAAAGAATTCTATAGATACATCAGAAAATATACAGGATATTCTATTTAAATTAAAAAGTTGATACCATTTCCGGTTAAACTGGAAGTCCTTTTAAGCCGCCAATACCTTCATTTTATTCGCCCTATAGCCGCATTTTATGTAGAGAATTTTGTAGAAATCGTGGTTGTCGTATTAGACATATTTACATTATTCCGTACTTTTGCCGAACCCTGTATATATAGCATCTTTCAAATAAGAGTCCCCTTCTGACATAGGCAACCAACACTACAGAACTGTCTGTTTCAGTATGTAACTTTGTAACTTTCAGTTATCTGAGATCCGTGAGAATCAGCTGAATTGAACCTGTTGGAGTCCTTTTTTGAGGTTATTTTGCAATAACTTCGTTTAAGTAAATTGTTTTTTTATAGAACTGTTTTATTCACTATATTTAACCATGGAGGGGTCTATTGTTGATCCGGTAAAAGCATTATTCAATTAAAATTCACGCAAATCCTCAAATAACTATTATTATGTACTTAAGTTATATTTTTTAGCCAATACCTTATGTGGGTCCGATTCAAGGGGGACATTTTCGTCCTGGAAAGATTATTATAATTCAGGGCATTGCACCTGTTGCTGCATATAGGTAATATTGTTTCCAAGATTTCTGTTAGTGCAATACTGCATCAACTACTAGACAAATATACAAAGCATAGAGGTTAATAAATTGTTATACAGTCTTTTACCACCTTGAAAGTAATATTGAAATTATTAAAAAGCAACCGAAATATAAGCATCATATTGCAATAAAAGGTATAAAAAATTTAACCAATATGTGTAGTTTCTTAGTATGGTAATCTTATATAATTAAGTTCGTTGCACTGGTTAACCTGAGATTGCCAAAACTTGTATTTTGCAATTCATTTTGATCACAGAACAATTCTAACTTTTTTAAATACCTAGTTTATTATTCTGTGCATTATTTGTTAGAGGGTCTAAATTTGATCTGTGACAAATTGCCCCTTCGCAGGTACTCCAAGTATGGTTACAGCATACACGTCCAATTTCTATTTTATGAAATTGTCCACTATTTTATACAGTATCTAGCAAAACTATTCCTCTATAATTATTACTGACCCTATCACCCTGGTTGTGCATTGGACCAGTACTGTGCCATTCCATTCCTCTGTTTCCCATATTCTTCAGACTCACTCACACGTTCTGGCAAATAATTCTTCACCTCCGAACTTTATAGATTCTGGGTGTGTTCTGTTTTGGCCTGGGGTTTTCTTACTTTTTTTGTCTCAGTACTTCCTCTGTAAATTCCTCGTATGTTGGAGTACTGGTGTCTTCCTCTTCCCAATATGGATCCAAGTTTCTTCGCCCTGCATTTTCTTCCACATTCAATTAATTAATATTAGCTAATTGAAATTTTTAAATTGTAGATGTAGATCCATTTTTAGCAACCCATTAGAGAATTAAAATACAAAAGTATATACATACAAAAGTGCAAATTATAAAACAAGAAAACAACTCTTTCCTATATTCAAGGTTATTGCAATATTAAAGTCTTATTTGAAGTCATCGATGAAACTTTAGCACAATATATTTATCATGATATTTGCTTGTAGAATTAACGAAAAACTAATATATCATTCGTAAAATAGGGCAATGGTCTTATACAAGTAGTTGCAATATATTCTTTATATAATTTTTATCAAGTGTACCTATGTAACATAAATGTGTGTTTTAGATTTAATATAAATTTACAATGTGGCCCTGAAACTATACCCAGAGATGACATTGGTATACAGATTTCAGTACGAATGTTGGACGGATATATGTCATTAAATTCATTACAGAGAGGAATATGGGATGAAGAACAACGCTGCGCTACATTACCAATTAAACGAGGAGAGAAATTTGAAATTATTTTGAAATGTCGTTTTAGGCAGTACAAGGTATATATGCCCTATTGATATGTTTACCTCATAACTTTTTTATTTATGCAGGTTGTAATAAATGGTCAACATTTCTATGATTTTCCCCAAAGAATTCCTTATGATCGCATCACTCACTTAGCAATAGATGGTGATGTATCCATTATTAAAATATCTTACATAACAGCTTCTGAACATGAAGAAGAAACTGCAGGGCTAGTGGGAGATTTGATACCACAAACAAATATTCCACCTAATCAAATACAAATTCTGTCTGAAGATTTTGAATTGGTTAATGCTAACAGTACAGTAACTCCACCTCCATCATATGAAGCAGCATTGCAGAAAAATGAGATAGGATTTGTATCGGGAAAGGCTGCAGGTCCTCCCTATTCTACAAGTTGCCCTTACCCTACAAGCGGTCCTTCTCCTACAAATGCTCCTTACCCCACAAGTGCTTACCCAACAAGTACTCCCTACTTCCCTACAACTACTCCTTACCCCACTCAAACTAATGTAACTGCTTTGAATGCAAATACTACAACACAGCCTCCTTATTCATGTGGAACATCTTTACCACCAATGTGTCAACCATCTAGTTTTCGTCCTGTAAGTGGTTTTTATGTTTTATGTATACAAAGTTTACTCAAAATATTGTAGAAAATTATCTCTTCTTTAGTTATCTCACTTTTTTATGGAAATAATAGTGAAAAACTATAGTTAGTTAGTAACTTATCCTACACAACCCAGTATGATTCCTTTGAATGCAAGTAGTACTTTTGGCTCGCCACCTGTTCAATTTCATACCAATACCATTAGTTTCCGCCATGTAAGTAGCTTTGGTGTTTGTTCATGCACATTTATGTTTATTGATAATGACAAAAGTTTCATCTTTGCTAAGGAAATAGTAACTAACAACTAAAGTTTGTGCAGACTGTGTTTTCTGGAGGTCCAAATACTGAGGCTACATTTTGCCTAACCCTTGTAATCTTTCTGCAGAAAGATTGTAATTGGTTGAACCATGACTCTCCAATGTCCTTTCATTTGCACACGTCGGTACGTTCTGCTGATGCTGCATTATATGTCAGTGATACAAGCTATAGCTCAAAATTTTTTTTTAAGTATTTAGAAAATTATAAATGAATTGCATGTAAAATTTGTGTAACAGTGATAGTACATATATTAATGTATAATTTCAGAGGTATTTCCTATAATAATAATATAAAATGTTTCCTTCTATACTACAAATAATTTTAAAAACAGTATTCTTGTTTATTGCAGTCATAGTCTAACCAATTTAGTTGCAATATCATTTTTTCAGGAGCCATCAAACGTGTGGAAAAAGTGTATAATAATTATTGCTGGTGTATCATGTATTTTTTGCTTTTTACTTATTTGTGGGCTTGCTACAATCCTTTAAGGTCATCATTAACTCGAGTAACAATTGTAAGTGTAACTTTTACCATTATTTGCTTTCAAACTTTAACTGTTTAAAATTGCAGGTAACTGAGTGCAATAACGAAACAACTTTGCATGTTTTTGGTGAGTGTGTTTTTAGTACATGTTAAAAATAATTTAAGCTTTTATGTTTTCTATAGTTAGCATTTCAGTTTATGGTTATGCAGTCAATACATATGTTTTTATTATGTCCTACTTAAATAATAATTTTAGAAAATGTATATATTATTGCAACTAACAATTGCTAATAATTATTAACAACAACTGGGACAAGTGGGAAGTCGTATTTAAAAAGATTTCTGTCTTGTGCCAAATATTACACTGTATTTTTTTTTATAATAATAAGGTTCCTGTATTATCTACCTCATACATATTTACTTATAAGCAAAAGTATTTATTTACTGCCATTTATGACCATGAAATCTACGTCGTGTATTAATAATGTAGTTTTATATTATCGCTTCAATTTTCAGAATGACTAATATATAGGATATGTACATAAATTAGGTTCAGTGTTTGACTATTCCCTTTGATCTACTTCCAAATATTATTAATCGGATTTTACAACAGCCTTATGCTTATTAAAGCATAATGACATTAGCAGAACAATATGCTACAAAAAATTTAACAGTGCCTTAAGTCAGTGTCTTCTCATATATTTGTTCAACGCTTTTTATGTATATATGTCTATTTACATGTATGTATTGTATATTTTTAAAAGTTCTTGTTTTATAGAATATTGTATGTGAAAAGCCTTATTTTGTTTTATGTTTTCAAACATGTTATACAGCAAAAGATTTTTTTATACCTAATTAACTCATATTTATATATAAATAAATTGCTTCAATTGGCAATAAATGTTGTGTTTATTTTTAATCATTTTCACATTTAGGTTTTCATTGTAATACCCAGGCATCATGTTTAAACCTGCTTACAAAAATATCTATTTCATCATGGAGTTACACTAACAATCAATAAAAAACATTATACAAGTATACAAGTATTGAGACAAGCGGAGTTTATTTAAATACAGTAATAAATGTATTGAAAAGCACTCTAGGTGTGCAGGTGTACAAAAAGTATTTTATGTTTTCTTTGTTATTCTGAAGTTTTTTTTAATTATTTCTACTGGACCATTTTGAAAATTTAATTGTGTCCGTATTTAGGTTATACAGAATAAGAAACAATGTTTTCAGCTGTACCACATGTTTTAACGAATGATATGGTGTGGTAGTTACTAACTGCCCATTACATTATTAATATCATGTTAGTTGCACCTCTAAATTTAGTTTTCCATTTTTAACAGTTCTACTGCCCACAACGCGCCTCCCACGTTGTCGCTACTCTTTAGCGGGTGCCCAGAACGCGTCTGCTGCGTTCTATGTAGAAGTATATAGAATGAGCTGGGAATTTTCGGACAAGACAGCTACAGTCTTGTATTTTTGTGGTCAAACAGTTAACATTTCGAGGTTATAGAAACACGTAGTTTCCGAATTCTTGTGTTTATTATTGTTAATTACTTAAGTGAAGTTCGTTATAATATTCTAATTGCGAAGTGGTATATATGTAAGTTTTGATGTAGTTTTACATAATATTGAATATCTTAAGAGTAGATATAAAATTGCCTGAGGCAGAACCGGCAATTTGATATCTACTTTTGAGCATGATAAATGTAGCATAAGGGTCTTCACAATTTCTCTTGGGAGATTATGGCGCCAATAACGCATTTTTCAAATTTTATTTTTGATTTCTTATACAGTGTTTCTTTGAAATGCAATATTATTGAACGTGGAGCTGTCATTAGGTTTTCAGTAATATACTATTGCTTCGAATGTTGTTTAAATTTATTTTATTATATTTTTTATTTCGTGTTCTTACAGGACCATATCCTCTTATTTTGTAATGCTATGGACAGTACATGTAAGTCTCTGAAACCGTCAACATCAAAAAGAACAAAAAGGGATACTCGACCTTTAACTGAATTGTTACAATTACTTGACCAGTCAGAAGATGAATATGGACTACTGGACGAAGATAGTGAAGATGATACTTCTGAAAATGAAATGGTTACTTTATCTCCACCTCTGCCTATTTTGACTTCTACCTACATTAGGAGATAATGATGTGATTTCAGGTCCAACAGTTAGTACAAGTAATAGAATATGGTCGTCGAATGTGCCAGCCGCGGGAAAACTACATTTTACAGGTGTTCCTGCATTAAAGGTAGAATTGGATAACAATAATCAGTTTTATCAGCTTATAACGGAAAATTCAAATGCTTATGCAGTTGAAATACTAGCACATAGTACATCGGAATAAAGTCGAATAACACGTTGGAATGAAATGATATAACAAATTGAGAATTTCGGGTATTTCTTGAACTTCTGTTCCATATGGGAACAATTATAATAAATTGATTGAGTGATTATTGGAAGACGCATTACTTATTGAATATTCCCGTATTTGCACAATATATGAGCAGAAATCGGTTTTTACTTATTTTGCGTGCATTACATTTCAACATAAATAAGGAAAATAAGCAGAATAAGTTAGCAAAAATTTCACCAATGATAGATTTTTTCAATGGTATAATGGAAAATGTCTTTTATCCTACTAGAGAACTGGCTCTAGATGAATCTATGGTTTTATGGAGGGGCCGGCTTGTATTTCGACAGTATATACAAGGGAAAAGGCATAAATATGGTATAAAGGTTTATGAGCTTGCGGAACCAAGTGGAGTGGCGCAAAAATTATTAGTTTATGGAGGTGCCGCTGATCCTGATCTGAGTGGTGGAAAACACTGAGAAGGTTGTGAAGAAACTAATGGAAGTTAAAACTGGCGTGGATCACTCACTGTACATGGATAATTTTTACAATAGTGTAGATTTGTCTGAACAGCTATTGCAGAAAAAAAAGTATACAACGGGTACTCTCAGAGCCAATCGATCTGGTAATCCTTCGTCGGTAGTTTTGAAAAAACTACGCAAAGGGGAATCTTACTCTGAGTATACGCATGAAAGGACTTGCGTTTGCAAATGGAAAGATCCCGGGAAGTACTAACTGTTTCAACAGAATTTGATGGAGAAATCATTGCAAGTAAATCGAAACGAGGAATAGAAAAACAAAACCACGGATAATAACCGAATATAATACGTTTATGGATGGCATTGATCAAAATCATCAAATGATGAGTTATTACACACATGAACACAAAACATTAAGCTGGTAAAAAGGTAAAAATGGTAAAAAGGTACGACTACAAGCTATCCGTCATTGAAAGTTTATTAGGAACGCCACCCACAAAATCTCAGAAACAGCCCATAATTTATCATTTGCCAGAGTTTTGCCCAAAAGACTCCAAAGGCAATGCAAGAAGGCGAAGGTGCAAATATTGTTGGCAAACCCATAAAATAAGGAAGGATTCGGTATATTTGTGCCCGCAATATCCCAACGAACCTGGCCTTTGCCTGACACCTTGCTTCAGATACTTCCACGAGCAAGAATAAATTTCATTTTTATTGTATTCATAACAACTCAGTTTTGTTAATTTGAGAATTTTTTTCAATAAAATATACCTACAACTTTGTTTTTTCTGTGGTGGCTAAGACGTTTCCAAACATATTATATCTACATAGAAATACATACGCGCATGCGCGCGTGCACGTACTCTCACAGACCGCACGTACAACTTGCAACAATCGCCAATGCGGCACCCGCGTTGTGGGCATGTCATTATGGTTTTACTCCATTGTGTGCCCACAACGCGTCACGCGCGTTGGTTTTTTTTTAGAAAATTATATATTAGCTAATGCATTACTATAAACCTAAAAAAAGGTTTGCCTCACCGATTATTGTTTTTTAAAGGAAAAAAAGGTATGCGGCGCATGGGGTCTACCCTACATATTGATGGGCAGTCAAAGTGTTAATGGTGCTTGTTGAATTGACAATAATGACTGAATTTCTTTACTGCTACAAAAATTAAACATACTTCACCTTGTACAGTTGCAATAATATTAATTAAGGCCTGCATGACATTGTACAGAATTTTGTACAAAATTATTCATAAAATTTTGTGCAAAATTCGGTCTGAGCATGCGCAAATTACATTGACATCTGTGAGAAAACTGTCAAAATTGCCATGTGACTGTCGATAAAGTAGAATTCTAACAAGAGTTTAAAATATTAGGTTAATGCATAAGTTCGTGGTGCTTTTATTTATTTATTTTACATGAACGCCCGACAAAGCAAACGAGCTGCAGCAATAAAAACCGTGAGCGAGATAAGAGAATGCGTGGTGTCGGTAGGCGGGGTAAGCATGTGGTAAAAATATTCTTCTCTGCCCTCTGTGATAGTTAAAAAACACTAAAAATTCTTAGTTTGCGCTTCGATGCGACGTCGACTTTGTACACAATTCTGTAGGTTTTAGAACGTTCATCTACAGAATTTTGTACAAAGTTTTGCTGTATGACACGAAACTGAATTTAGTAAAAACACTTTGTAAAAAATTTTGTGCCGTGTCATACAGGCCTAAGTTTACATCAGCATATGCAGTCTATATATCAAGAGCATGTAATTGCTTCTGTTATTTGCATATAACCACTAGTTCTTATTAAAGCATTCATGAAGATCTGTTTGTCATATGTATGTAGTGTTTAAAATTTAAATTAATAATATTATAAGGATTGTATCGGTCTTTTTGGAACTGCAGGCACATTGCAAACGAACGAAGGTGGAAGTTCAAATTCTTACAGGGGAACGTTTTTTATATCTATTTTTGACTTATATACCCAATAAAGTTATTCATTAATATAAATTATACAGGGAGTTTCATTTAAAGAAAATTGAAATTGTTTTCCAACCAATGCTGGATTTGCTTATAGGTTGACTAAACTGCTTCATAGACCTTCAGGATTTCTGTTTAATTAGTTTTTACTTATGCTGTAAATAATATATTCGCATGACACTTGATTAGTATATATTTTCATATAAAAAATTATTTGTAAAACGATTCTAGTAGTGATGATGAGAAGCACAGAATATCTTCAAGATATAACAATTTGACCGGTTTAAAGAAGAAACTAATACTATTTTATTAGGTATTGATTCTCTTCTCTTAGGGTGCTTTGTCTCTTAAGAGACGTAGCGATCTTCTCTCCTATGCCTGTGTTGCGCGTTTAGAGTGTCACAGACATAGAGGACCTACAGCTTAACGTGGGCTCCGAACCACGGGAAGTGTAAACACTTCTACTCCAGAGAAGATTTACTAGGCAGAATACCTCGCTGGTTTGCTATTGCCTTGCGAGGGAGAACGGCCGTTAAAAATCCGATGATCCGGTACTGGGAATTGAACCCAGGACCTCCGGCGTAGAAGTCTAACGCGCTAACCTCTAGCCTACGGCCGCCTCAGGTATTGATTACAAAGCGGCAAATAAAAGAAATAGATTCCGAAAAACGTAAAACGAGTGTTCAATACATAGGCAGTTGAACTTTCTCCCAAAAATAATGTTAAAATTAATATTTTTCTACCAACGATCAAAATCATGAAAGGAAATTTACAAACAAATTTTTATTTATCTAAAGATTAACAATGATGAACCTGAAGATACATTTCCTGTAGATTATTCATTTACATAACTCATATAAAGAGAAACTAAATGCTGTAGTAAATGGTAAGCTTGTCCTGTGTAAGGAGGAGCATCTATATCCTGTCTGATAGCCAGGTGGCCTTGAAAGCTCTATAAAGCCTAAAAGACTTGTCAAGACTGGTCTGCGAATGCTATAAATAACTCAATAATCTGGCAAGGCAGAACATGTTGAGACTGCTCTGCGTTCCAGGTCACTGTGGAATCTAAAGCAACAAGAAAGCCTATGAACTCGCAAGGCAGGGATAAATATAGGTACTAGAGACCAGAATCAGCCCTGGGGGTGCCAAGGAACGCAATCCGTAGCTATGCAAGCGAATGGACTTGCAGTCAACACAAAATCTATTGGGCGAACAGATCAGGACTAAACCGTAGCAAGCAGGGCCTCGGTGGAGTAGTGCGGGAACGCGTTGCCACTCGAGGTCATAGCCAAATGTAGTCGATCAGCTGGGGCGTTCGAATCCCAGCTGGGGCAACCGCATTTCGCTTAGTTAAGTTTAGGGTGTATATTGCACGAATGTTTAGTGTGTAAGGGACGCCCGCACCCCCCTGAAGTAATGCGAAAGCGGTTCCGGGGGTGGGGGACGGTAGTATGAATGAATGAGGAAAAAGAACCATAGCTAGGCATTTATAAATAGGCTTTGCTCAAAAAGAGTTGAATAACTGCTTAAGTTAAGCAGGACATAGTTTAGACCTGTGCAGACAATAATAAATATTCACGAAGAAATCGCAACTAAAATGAATACCATGGTACCAATAAGCAAGATCATAGATTGGATGGATTAAATAACCAAAGTGAGCACAATAAGCCTTTTAGGCTGTAATCCTTCCAGAACCTATGATAGAGGGACCTGCGTAAAGAAAAGAAAAATCTGTTAATTTTGACATAAACTGTAGGCGGTAATAAATGCTATTTAAAATAATTATTTTACAGATAAAAAAGGGTAGTGGACTTATTTTTTGTGGACCGTATATTTTTCAGGGAAATCTAATTGCCGTGATATTTATTACAGATTGGGACAACCATATAAAGTGCATTTGTAATTGTATAATTTTTTTGTACTTTTATTGGCAACAAACCTAAGTAAATTCAAGCGCTGGATCAGGTAAAGAGTAAGAGTATTACTTCTTGACTGTTTTATCAAAAACAACGTAGTTACAACTTACTGAGCAAAGACTGATGAGCCTGATTATTTTCTCATGCAATTTCATGCTCACTCCGAGCATGTACATTGCGTTGCATATACTACAAACACATTTTACACCTAAATTTAAAAAAATATAACCACATAATCAACATTTAACATAAAACTGATAATACGTTGTTTAAAATAATTAAATATTGGCAAGTGAAGATACTTTTTCTTACAAGAGTTTTTAAGACGGGCCGTGAAATGGAGGGGCTATACAACCAGGGAACATACATGGTGTCCCACGACTTGAGGTCACTACTTCGTGCGTAATCTTTAGACCCAGTATAGTTAAAAATTCTAATAAAGTTATGCCCTAAAGTAAACCGCTTTCAAAATACAGAGTGTTAAATTATTATTTATTAAATAATTACAATTTCAGAACAGCAAATATTTATTTTTATTTTAGTTTAAATTCACTATTAAAAATGGCCACCGTTGTTCTCGAGACACATTCCGACTCTTCTTAAGAGAGATCTGGTTGCCCTACGTAACATATCATGGTTTTTCCGAATTAGTTCTGCTGCCTCAAAAATGCGTCTCACGTCCTTCAAACCGTTGATTCAAAAATTGTCTTACACATAACGCAAAGTGCGCAGGGACACCATCCTGCTGGTACCACATACCATGTCTCATCGCCAGAGGGACATCGTCTAACAAGCCTCCCAAATGATCTTCTAGAAAATTTAAATATCTATCGGCGGCTGTTACATGGTTCTCAAAAACGAATAGACCAATGAGCATGTTATCAATAATTCCACACCAGATATTCACTGAAAACCCATGTTGATAATTTGACACTGTGATTTCGTGTGGATTCTCCAAATCCCAAGAGCGACTGTTCTTTCTGTTCATTAATCCATTCCTTGTAAATGTTGCCTCATCCGTGAACAAAATTCTGTTACGTAGATTTCGATTTTGAATGATCCAGCGGAAGAATTCCACACGACTAGCGAAATCTGTAAGTAAGAGGGCTTGAACAGACTGAATATGAAATGGATATAAACCATGAAGTCTTAATGTTCTCCAAACTCGCATTCGTAGTACATTAACTTGTGCAGATACACGACGAAAAGAGGTGCTAGGATTCGGGAAAGTTCAGTGTTTCACGTAGGTGGTTGTGCACTCGGAAAACTCGTCGGTCTGGTAGTAGCCGATTTGGAAATCTCAACCCATATTCTCGAGCAGCTGCTACTGAGTTTCCATCACAAAAACCGTACATGTAATTGATATCGACGCACTCTCGCGTTGTAAAAGTAAACATTATCAACACTCTTAATAAGCGCAAGCAGAGAAATCAACTTTAAGGTGTTTTACTGTTTGACAGACAGGTAAATAATATCATTTCCATAGTAACGTAGATAGTTTGTATGAAATACCACTTAATATCATTTATTGTTCCCACTCGAGACGCCTCTACACTTCAAAATCACTGCTTAAAATATTTGCATAACTATTAAAGTCACCCTGTATACGTGCATTAGCTGATTCGTCAAAAGGACTTTAACGATGTTTACTAAATTTATATTTTATAGTTTGTAAGGTGACAGCTGCTAAATTGTACGATTTTGTTTATATTATAAATTCTGCTTTTTATTCATTAACAATTTCGCCTAAAATACAATAGTAGTTGCAAATATTTAATTTCAAGTTTTTAAAAAATATACATTAATATAGTATGTAATTAGTTTTTATGTGAATCCTGATAATAACTGCTATACTTTTTAAAACATTAATTTTCAGTTTGATCAATTTTTACATTTAAGCTACATCTCACAGATGGCGCTACTAGTTGTGTAGGAGTCAAATTATAAAATTTTCGCTAGGAGTTCATTCGAGTTCATTTCATAACACTGGAGTTCTTCATTTGTAGAACTTTTATAATGCGATTTGTGATATCTAGTAATGAATAGAAACCATTGTAAATTATATGTGATTTACTGCCGCCCCAGATTAATGTTGTAATTTAGTTTTTAGCTTTTTAACAGTTTATTATTAATCCCAGTTAACCTAGTTAATCTATCTGGCAACTGTAGAATAATTTATTCATTATATTTAACTATGGAAAGAGTTATTGTTGATCCGGTAAAACTATTATTCATTTATATATCTATCAATTTTGAAATAACTATTATTAAGAAGTAAGTATTTAATTTTTTGTTTTTACTTTTAGCCAATACCTTATGTGGGCTCGATATATGGAGGATCATTTTGTCCTGGAAAGGCAGTTATAATTCAGGGCCTTACACCTTCTACTTCATATAGGTAACATTATTATTTTATTATTAATTTAGATTTTCCGTACCTGCATCAAGCACTAAACAAATGTAGAATGTGTAGGAGATCCTGTTGTTTATTATAAACTTTCTTCGGTTTCATAGTTGTATTGAAATATTTAATAGACGGCCGAAGCTTAAGCATTGAATGGTCTGTTCATGTGTTCATTGCAAATTGCTAATTTTGGGATTAATTTTTAAGCTATGTTAAATATCAAGTTACTATTAAAGTTATAAAAATCTAACCAATACTGTGTAGTCTGTTGGCTTAGTTTTATTATATAATTTAATGTTAATCGACAGTGAGCTGCAAAAGCTAAGGTTGCCTAGGCCAGTGTTTTCCAATTTAATTTTATTATGGAATGCTTTTAATATGTATCTTACATATACAAATTACATAATTTGTAACACAGACCACCTAGAAAATACTAACACTTTGTAGGGTAATTTTTCTTATCTCTTGTACTCGGTCACTCCCAGTAGTCCATCACTTTATTACAAATATTAGTATAAATTACAATGTTCAGCTGCCCTTCGTATATTTAAATACAGCTAAAAAAACAGGTCTGATGAATAAATTGTTCCAGCAAGGTTGCTATCGTACTAAAAGTTTATAACGATGAAGAAGTAATAAGCTAAGTAATTTTCAAAACGTGACTGTTAATTCCTTGTACAAGATGTTTGTAAACAGCAGTCACCAAAGTTTCATAGGAACTAAAAATACATTAACCATTTGAAACTGAAGGGTAGATTTGATGCTGGATGAAGATTTTTATATAAAATTCCAGTAGAAAACTTGTTCCAGTTGACTACTGGATAAAAGGTTTACTCCTCTCTCATTTCTTATTCATTCTGCTTCATATGAAAGAAATGATTATGTAAGCATTGCACAAGGTGGTGCAACAGTACAAGAATGGACAGTATTGTGCTTTAATGATGAAAATATTGAAATATTTTATTAAGCAAAGTTATATAGAACTACTACTTGCACATTTTATAAATAATCTTGATTCTACAAGATGGTACATAATGAGGTACTTAACCAAACATATATTTTTAAATGGAAGTAGGTATATTATTTTAAAGTTAGAAAGTCCATAAATTAGTTTTCATGCGATATAAAGTATTGACTATATGAAGTTGATACTACAGTAATTTATGTGATGTAAAAAGTTTAAATTTTTATGTAATGTTATGTTTTGTTGACAAATATATTTAATAAGTCAAATGTTCTTATTAATGTGATAAACAGGTTGTTGGCACGATAAACAAGTAATTTTAGAGCATTTGAAATAAAAAAAAAAACCTTATGGTTTTTTTAAGGTCAAAGTGTGAGATGGCTGAGACATACAGGAAGGCTACCAGAAACAAGAACAACAAAGAGAGTTTTGAATGAAACACAGAGAAAAGAAGTAAGTAGAAGGGGAAGACCTCGAAGAAAACGACTTTGTAACGTACAGTTGAAATATCATATCTACCAATTGATTAATTATAAGCAACTGTTTTATTTAATATTAAATTAATTGATGGACTACCGCTTCAGTTTTCTTTGTTTTTGCATTTTTCTTAAAAATCTATTTCAATTAAATGTTGAGGCAGATTAAGAAGAAGCAAAACTCTACTAAGTTGTAATATAAAAATACAGCATTCAGTTTAAGAAAAATGTTGATGAAGCCACCATAAAAAGAGGGCGGCACTAAAACAAATTATTTATCGTATTGTATAAGGTTTATTAGGGCTAAAATTAAAAGTAAATAAGCTGCACGATCAGCCCTTTCTTGTTAAACAAACAATTTTATAACCAGGTGATGATTAAAATATCTCAGTACATTACATAAAAAACATTTTAAATCATTTATGAAACTTGAGCAGAATACATTATGATGTGTTTGCTGGTAGGACTGACTAATGAAAAATTAAAATATCTCTCTTACAATATGACACTGGTGTTAACAAAATTAGTTACAAAGAAATTGAATACAACTTGTATTAATATAAAGTGTTTTCAGTAGTGTGTGTTTTAGATTTAATATAAATTTACAATGCGGCCCTGAAACTACACCCAGAGATGACATTGGTATACAGATTTCAATACGAATGTTGCAGGGTTATATGTCATTAAATTCATTACAGAGAGGAATATGGGATGAAGAACAACGCTGTACTACGTTACCAATTAAACGAGCAGAGAAATTTGAAATTATTGTGAAATGTAATTTCAAGCAGTATAAGGTATATAGTATCCGATTGAGATGTTCACCTCACAACTTTTTTATTTATGCAGGTTGTAATAAATGGTCAACATTTCTATGATTTTCCTCAAAGAATTCCTTGTGACCGCATCACTCACTTAGCAATAGATGGTGATGTATCTATTATTCAAATATCTCATATAACAGCTTCTGAACGTGAAGAAGAAACTGTAGGGCTTGTTGGAGATTTGATACCACAAATAAATGCTCCACCAATTCAAATAGAAATTGAGTCTGACGATTTTGAATTGGTTAATGCTAACAGTACAGCAACTCTCCCTCCATCATGTGAAACAACACTACAGAAAAATGAAATTGGATTTGTATATGGAAAGTCTGCAGGTCCTCCCTATCCTACAAGTTGTCCATACCCTAGAAATGGTCTTTCTCCTACAAATGCTCCTTACCCCACAAGTGCTTACCCTACAAGTACTCCCTACTTCCCTACAACTACTCCTTATCCTACCCAATTTAATATTACTCCTTTGAATGCAAGCAGTACCACTGGCTCGCCACCTGTTCAATTTCATACCACTGGCTCGACACCTGTAAGTATTTTTGGTGTTTGTTTATTCACGTTCATGTTTATTGAAAACAAGAAATGTTTCATACAAAGTGATTTTTTAAAAAGTCAATTGCAGCAAGCCTAGAAAAAAAGCTATTCCGTCTGCAGTCAGCTGTAACGAGCTTTGAATGACATTTACCTGTATGTCAAACTGTGTGACAGTTCAAGTAGTTAAAAATTTTGGCCCAACAAAATGTGAAAATGAACAAGTATTTAGTTGCAACTGATTTGTAATTTATTAAGGTAAGTAAATTACAGGTTTTTCGTCAAGATTTCTTTCTTTCTGTTACAATTTTCATATTGTCAGATTCTAAAGCTTAATATAGACGGGACAATCCCTAGGCTACTGCAATTGACTTTTTAAAAAATCACTTTGTATGTGCTTAGAAACCAAGATAAAGTTGTAGAGTAGGACCTCCGATATGAGTGTATAACGAGAATTTACAACAAGTTCTAAACAAAACTTTATTGTAAGTAGAAAAATACAATTTGTAAAACACAGCAAAACGTTATACAATTTTATAAACAACTGAACCTCGTTTTGCATAGCAACGCAACTTATATAGTTCACAAAGATGTCATTAAACTTAACAAAAGTTTATGCAAATTGTTGTCTGGAAGTCCAAACATTGACCACTTTTATAATTCTTTTGTTTTCTGCAGAAAGATAGAAATTGATTGGACAATGAATCATTAGTGCTCTTCCACTTGTACAGGTCTGTACTTTGTGCTGTTACATTAAAATTCAACTTGTTTTTATAATAATAATAGTAATCTAATATACAGGGTGTCCAAAATGTGATGGTATACCATTGCTATCTCGGAAACGGTTATAGATGGAATAGGGCATCAAATGTTCAAAAGTTGCGTAATTATATGGCTTTTAATATGACATTTGGAGATTGCAAAAAAAATCAGCGGTTCTCAAAATATTTGAAAAAAATTGAAAATTGGTCAAAATTTAAAATCGCTATAACTTTTATTTAAAGGAATTTTAAAAAACTCAAAGGTTTACATGAAATCATACACAATTACCTACATTTTCATCCAATCTGTGTATTTTTACGCCTACTAGATTTTGAAATACGGCTACTATCTTTTATTTTTCCTACGGCCACCATATTAGATTTTTGCATGGAAGAATTGGAAAAAAATCAACGAATTCAACCATGTATCATACATGGTACTTTAGCTAAAAATGAACCCATAAAATCAACTTTTTATTATTAACACACTAACTGTCAAGTTGCCATGAAATGAAACAATAAAATAATAAACAACGAAAAATATAAAAAATATCAAAATCAACAAAAACGCAAACAATTAAAGAAAAAACAACAAATTAACTACAACAAATGTTCAAAATGACCACCATTAAACGTTTAATACACGTCTGTGTGTTCTCATGGTCAAATTTTTTTGAATAATTTTCATAACGGTCGGGGTAATTTTATTACACACCTCCCTAATTTTTAATTTTAAATCATTTACATCACGGGGCGTAGTCTTATAAACATTATGTTTAATAATTCCCCATATGGAAAAATCCATAGGGGTTATGTCTGGAGACCTGGCCGGCCAATTTATGGGTCCATTATTACCAATTCAACAATTGGGTTTAAAAGTATTTAAAATCCCGTAACACGCCTATCCCGATGTGCTGGTGCACCATCCTGTTGAAAGTATGTGAAATTGTTTAAGACACTTAGGGGAAGGCCATCCAAGAGATCTTGTAACGTATGTCGCAGCATATGCAAATACCTTTCCCCTGTTAAATGCTCCTCAAAAAAGATAGGGCCCACTACACTTGAGTCCAATACCCCGAGCCAAACATTTACACCAAACCTCTCCTGAAATGCAGTTTCACGGTGTAAATGTTCATTTTCTTGGGTCCAACGATAGTGGATGTTTCTGTTAAACTAGCCGTTATTGCAGAATCTGCCTTCGTCGCTCCACAGAATTTTTTTGAGAATGTTTGTATCCTGTCTCTTTTTTCTCAATAGCCACCGGCAAAAAATGTTTCTTTTATTGTAGTCCAAGGGCCACAAATGTTGTACTTTTCTGTAGCGATAATGTCTGTATTTATGTCTTTTCAATAATTTTCTTGTCGACATTTTTTGACACCTGTTTCTCTTTCGATTTCCCTCAGAGAAACCTCATTCTGATTATAATTTTTAAAATGCACGTAGCCTAAAATAAATATTATAGGGTAAATTTTAAAAAATTTTATTTATAAAATACTATTACCCAAGACATTAATTTCCTCTTCACCTCCTTCTGCTGTAACAGTTAATTTTCTTTTTTTCCGCTTTTCGAACTTTCCCAGTTCGCGCAAATTTTTTTCTAACCGTGCAAACATTCTGGTATCAGGAATCTATCTTTCGGGATACAAGTCCGCATATCTTTCAGCAGCATTTCTTGCATGCGAAATGCTCTTGCATACACAAAAAGCATATCGACTTTTTCTTCATTGGAATACTTCATTTTCATACACTTTATGGAAATTATTCAACACCTTGGTTGACGAGCGTGAACGTCATTTGGATTAGATTCTATAGTCAATTGTTTCATTTCATGGCATCTTGACAGTTAGTGTGTTAATAATAAAAAGTTGATTTTATGGGTTTATTTTTAGCTAAAGTACGATGTATGATACATGGTTGAATTCGTTGATTTTTTTCCAATTCTTCCATGCAAAAATCCAATATGGCGGTCATAGGAAAAACAAAAGATAGTAGCCGTATCTCAAAATCTAGTAGGCGTAAAAATACACAGATTGGATGAAAATGTAGGTAATTGTGTATGATTTCATGTAAACCTTTCAGTTTTTTAAAATTCCTTTAAATAAAAAAGTTATAGCGATTTTAAATTTTGGCCAATTTTCAGTTTTTTTCAAATATTTTGAGAACCGCTGATTTTTTTGCAATCTTCAAATGTCATATTAAAAGCTATATAATTACGCAACTTTTGAACATGTGATGCCCTATTCCATCTATAACCGTTTCCGAGATAGCAATGATATACCATCACATTTTGGACACCCTGTATAATACCAGTTAGTTAATTTTGCCATAAATGTGAAAGAAATGGTAGCAAAAAACATTAGTCCTGAGCTAAATTAATCATGCATTCATTTAATTAAAGATGCTATTTGCTTATAATTGAACACAAAAAAAACAGCTGTGGATTCATGTTGAAGAATCATACCACCTTATATAATAAACATTAATTGGGATTAAATTCAATAATAAATTACATTGCATATGTTAAAATTAATCTATAATTCATAACTTTTTTATATACCATTCAAAGACATGTTTTGTATAAAATATTTGTATTAATTCTTTTCAGTTAACTAAGCAAAAGTTCTTAATTATGGTTTGGTAAATTCAACAATTGTTAGTGCTTTAAACGAATCCTGCCATTTGAGGTGGGTGTTTCTAAAATCTCTACCTTTTACTTGAATAAATTAGTTAAAGTTGTAGTACTCAACCAGACTCAACCAGAGTTCATGCATTCGCTTTTCAACGAGGTATATCTAAAACACAAATAATTTTGGTTGCATTCAATTATGGTACTTATAATAAATTATTGAAATGTTGTATGAGTTTGCATTAAGCATGTAGAGAATTTTTTTATACAACCCAGGTCTGTAATATCATCTTTTTAGCTGCGGTCACTCAAGTGTCAGATGGGTACAGCAGTTATTGTGGGCCTGCTACTTGGCATATTGCTTGCTTTTGTTAAGTATTTTTAGATTAATCAACAATTGTAAGTGTAACTTTTAACATTATATGCTTCTAAATTTTTAATTATTTAAATTTCAGGTTACAAAAGCCAGCAGCCAAACAAAATTGCATATATTTGTTGAAATGTGAAGTCAGCACCAACATCTTTTCTAAATGAGTAAAATCTAATTTGAAAATAAACAAAAATAACTTCTAAGACAGACCCCATAAGAAGGTATAAGTATCACAATATTATTGTCTATTTAGCAAGACTTTATGACACAACAGAATTTATGGAATACACATTTGGGAACCGTTTTTGAAACATGCGGCATAAATTATTACATTGTTGAACCATTTTTATTTATTAATCTTGGTAAAAATTTAATATTGCCTGCTAGTAATACAAACACTATGCTTGACCAAACAAAGTGTAATGTAAAAGAAACTGTTGCATTGAATACATCTCTGACAGACAACTGCACTCCTTGATTGTTGTCAGCTATTTTTTTTTTGTCGGTTGGAATTACAAAAACAGTTACCAAAAATACCGTTGGCTGAGGCCGAATTTTCAAACTCTCAATACAGAAAAATATTCAACATTTTGCTAGGAATTGTTGCTAATTGGTTTCAATGATACTATTATAATCTTTACAATTTAATGTATGTAACTTTCATTTTTTTTTTCATCAAGCAGTTTATTGACACCTATCCCTTGAGACACATTGCTAAGCCTATAATAGTACTCTCGCCACAATATTTCTAATGTTTTCGCTACCCTGCCCTTCTTGTCAATGGCTTTTGATCCAACTAGAGCAGGGGTCGGCAAAGTCTATAAACTTAAGAGCCAAATTTTTATTTAAAATAATTTCAAACTGGATCAAGAGCCACGGATGATTTTTTTCCATAAAGTCATATTTTTGTATTTTCTTCAGTATTTTTTCAATTAAATATTTGGTTAAAAATAAATATTTTTATTTCTTTGAAAAACAAACTTTATTTAAATAGGTAGATTATAGTTATAGGTATTTAACATTCGAAAAATGTACTCAAAATAAAAAATTAAATTCTTATGAATAAACACAATTAAAAATAATAATTATAATTAATGAGACGGATGAGCTTGCATTTCATTGGAAAGTTTTTTAAAGTCTAGCAGGTAGCTGGTAATTTTCAATTTTAAACACGATTCCAAATTTTCATTAGTTAACTGACTTCACAGTTTGGTCTTAATCAGATTCATGTTAGAAAATGATTGCTCAGATCCGAAAATACTGAGAACGCCAAATGCAAATTTTTTTAACTCGTTGTATGAGTCCGGAATGCTATTCCAAGTATCGTAAATTACACTATCTATCTATCTTCGGTAGATTACTCACAGCAATCAGTTTGTGCTGTTGTGTCAGTTTGTATTTTTCTTTCTCCAGATTTTCCAGTTCAGTAGGAGCTCCACATATTCTTGTTTTGTAAGTCAATCAATTCCATTTCAAACGTACCTTGATCAATACCGAATGGAGAAAATATTAAATCTTTCAAATCTGCATTAAGAGGATCGGTAATGAAAGTCAACGTCGCTTTATGATTTTTAAATTCATGGAATCTGCTTTGAAAAGATTTCTGCATATTAATAATGAGTGTCAATCACAACAGTATTTTCTTGGCGGTACTCGGATAACTTTTGAAAGTAAGTCAACGTTCCTTTTTGTAAATCGTCAGCTAAAACACTGAGTTTCTTTTCAAATAAAATAATTTCTTGAAGCATATAAAAAGCAATATTTTCTTTACCCTGTAATTTGCGATTGAGCTGATTTAGTTGTGATGTAACGTCCACCATGAAGTAAAATTTTTGCAACCACTGATCCTCTATTAATTCTGGATAATTAATTCCCCTGTTATCGAAGAATTCTTTAATTTCGTTAAAGCAAGATGCAAAACGTGATAACATATTTCCTCTTGAAAGCCATCAGACTCTGTTGAACAGGAGAAGGTCTGAATATTCACTCTCCATTTCACTCAAAAACTCTTTAAATTGGCGATGATTAAGCGCTTTTGCGAAATATTATTGGTGGCCTTGACTACCAAATCCATAACTTTACCAATATCTTCTGGAAATGTTTGTGCGCAAAGTGCTTCCTGGTGAATTATGCAATGGAAAGATAACACGTCACGATTAATTTTTTCTTTTAAATTTGTGACAAATCCTTTTTTATTATCCACCATACTTTTAGCTCCATCTGTTGTAATTGACACGATTTTAGTAAGTTGGATGTGATTTTTCTTCAGACATTCGGTCACTGCATTTGCAACATCTTCTCCTCGTGTTTGACCCTTGAGTGGCAATAATCCCAGGAGTTCTTCTTTGGGACCATCTGATGAAATATAGCGAGCAAAGAGGACAACTTGCGCAGTATCCTTTATGTCACAAGACTCATCGACCGCTATTGATATGGCTGATGCTAATTTAACGTCCTCAACTTGTTGTTGGCATACATTTAATGAAATTTTTTTTGTCCTGTCTGTTATAGTTTTGGCATACAATGGTAAGCTTTCGATTTTATTCATAATATCTGCTTTATTGTTAAAATTGTGAAAAAGTGTGTCTGCCACATTTATAAAACAACTTTTTATGTACTCATCATCAGTGAATGGTTTTCCGTTTTTGACGATTTCGTGACTCACGACAAAGCTTGCCAAGTTAGCATTATTTGCAGACTGCCTCCAACAGTTAAAAGAGGAACTTGTCTTTTTAAAATTTTTCTGAAGTTCTTTTTTCTTACATCACCGAAGGGATAATTCTTTGCAAATGCGGCATGTTTATTTTCGCAATGTCTGTCGATATTAGACTTTTTGTTGTTTGCTAGTTTTTCATGGCAAATAAGACAAGTTGGAAGACCAGCTGCATTAGGTACAAACACAAACGATTAATAACTGTTCCTGTTCGGTAATGTGCGACTTCAGACTTTTATTTATTTTTTTATTTCTATTTCTTTTTTTGTGATTTTTTTACGTTTCAATATATTTCTGAAGAGCCATAAGCTCACACCAAAAGAGCCACATGTGGCTCGCGAGCCACACTTTGCCGACCCCTGAACTAGAGGTATAGTGGAAGAAATAAAGATGGTTTGTTTTCTGTAGCGTTAAATTTAGAATTTTAACATTTTCGGTTTTACATTACATAATAATTATATTGGTCATCTTGTTCGTAATACATCGAAGTTTATTTTTCAGTTTTGATATTTTTTATATTATTATAAAAATTGATTTTGAATCTAATAAAAATATGTAGATGCATGATTTTTAAAAGTTGATGAATCAAATATTAGGTAATTACAAATTTTAATTATTTTAAATATTGTCAAATTTCCTATATATACCTTCTACAAATTTACTTATAACTATAACTATTCACTGCCATCTACAGCCGTAGAATCTACCTCATATACTCAGAAGCTGGGTTTATATTTGTGAAATACATTTTATGTAGTATTTTGCAATCTGAACTCTTCAGCTTCTCAAAATTACTTAGATTATATAGCAAATGTAAAATATTTTGTAGCAAATGTATACAAATGAAGCTTATTTTTATATACCTCTTTTGATCCCTGTTCAAATATTATTACATGTTTTTATAACAGCCTTTATTCTATCAAATTAGCTCTATAATATACTGCTATTGTATTAATGTAATATTGCACAATGCTACTGTAAATTTAATGGTGCTTTAAATTAATGTGCATATAGTAGATAATTTTTCTTTAAAAACTACTAAAACCTATTTATTTCTATCTTAGAGCTACATACATAAAAAGTAAATTCACTGTTTTCAGTGAAAGCTTTATGGGCCTTATACTGCTGTAATGCAATGTCAAATTGTTACTGCATGTAACAAATAGTTACATGCTGGTGCTCCATAGCCTTTAAAAGTGTAATAATATAAGTAGAAATAACAAGAGGAAGCATTTTGAAATGTAGTTTTCTACTTACGAGTAAGTTATTGTACGCAAATGTATTGGAACATGTTAATTTTAATAATATAAAAATATAGAGAAATGTATTTATACATGTCTAAATGTTTTAGCAATTTTTATTCCAATGATATTAATGTGTATATTATTCTACCAATAAATATGCTACAATTGCTAATGTGTAGTTTACGAACTAGTTTAGGGTTTGAACCTGATGTATACAATCAAAAATATTAAAGTATTTTACATTGTAGTAAAAACCAATATAATATAAAATAGCTCGAGAGACCTTATGACCCATGGCTGTTTTCAGTATTTTCTTTCATTCAGTTCTGTTTCTTACAATAGTTTTCCAATACTTGACTTGGAACTTTTGCAGGTATGCTTGAATGCTTTCTATCCATTCCTTCTGAAGTCTTCCTCTTTAGTTCTTTCCTTCAAAGTCCCCCTACAACATTTTTTTGGTAATTCTTCCACAGTCCATCCTGGTTTTTCCTAACTGTAACACCAATATCTGTAACAGGTCTATAAGTTCATATTTCCGCTTCCTTTATTCCATGTATCCTTAACATTTTCCTGTCCCAGATTGAAGGAAATATCATTTAATGAAGGAAGAAACGTTTGAGGAGGACTACGTGAAAACATTGGTATTATTTTTGTTTTCTCGTAATTTGTTAAAGTAACTATTTGTAGTTGTTTACTGGTTGTTTTGATACTTTTACATGGGATCCTTAGTTGAAGTTTCAACATTTGAGATTAGTAGAAAATTATTAAGTTTTTGTATGTAATTACCTGTATACATCAAATTACTAGCTTTGGCTTCATTTGTTTTAACAGAAATTAAATTGTTTGTAGTCTTAATTTTTCTTTAATTAACGAAGGAGTTAAATTATTGTGTTCATTTGTTTTATAAGTTGAGTTTTTGATTATCAGTGAGGTGTCTTAACCCTTTCAGAACAGATCATAGAATGTATTGTTTACACTGTCTGGAAAGAACGTTGCGTTGTACATGTACATCAGTCAGCTGAGAATGATAGCACCGGGATGTATTAGTACGTCAGAGCATTGTATACGCGACCTACATGCTGTAAAACAAAAAAATGAGAAAAACGTTTAAGACATCCGGATACTAATTTATCTAATACTTTTAAATGTACGTCAACCATGATGAGAGGGTTAATAAATTGGCAATTTGAAATTTTGCATAACTGAAACATTTCTCTTTGGGAACATTTTCTGAATTTACTGCAGTTATTTAATAGTTATTGAAGTATAGTAAAGTAAAGTAAGTATATACATATTTTTTACTATAGAACCAAGAGTTTTAAATTCTGAATGCATTACATAATATTAGCATAGAATAAGATTTTCATAGAAGTTTTATTATAGTATATTATTATACGAGTTTCATAACGGGCTTATTGTAGCACGCGTGGGTTTGGGGCACGACGAGCGTAGCGAGGAGTGCTACAATGCCCGTTATGAAACGAGTATAATATACTATTATTAAACTGTTTTCGGTATCATAATGGACCTATTATTAAATCAAAGTAGATAAAATTCTTTAAAACCTGACGAAGGTGAGATTTTGAATTTGTTAACTGTTTCTCACATTACTTCGTTGAAATAAATATGTATATTTTAAAAAATAATAATAATCACAAGTTCAACAGTTTCTATATTACCTTTATACGTATTTCGATATTTACTTTCAAAAGCAATTAATATAATAAACATTTGTAGATAGGGCACCAACACATCTGCACACTATTCCAAAACTCAATAGTGGAGAATTTATGAACTCAATTTACTCACTCAATAAAAGTGTATTTTTTAAAGTGTGTTTGTGTATTTGAAAGGCTTCAAGTATATCCAATTTACGTTTATCATCACTTTAGTCTAAAAATGCTATTATATCATTTGATGTCAATGCATGATTGTGTTCTAATGGGTGTTTAGCGTTGTTGGAATTTTCTGGGTGTTTATCTTTGTATGATGCATAAGCGCGTGTTCTTTGTATCTAGTATCAGAATTTCTAATGCCTATGTATAAAGAATTACACAAATTTGTAAATACCTGATTTTAACAAATTGTAAGTTCTATCTTTTGCACTGAATGAGGTGCTGAAAATGTTTTTTGTTGTTTTATAAATTACTTTAAATGTACTTGTTTTGGTTATAATTTTAGCAAATATAGAATTGAAATATATTTAACATTGTCAGAGTAGTCATTTGGATACATTTTTCGAATTACTGATTTATAATCTTTCTCTTTGATTATTATGCCAATCAGTTTTGTGTTGTAGCCATTACTGTGTGCAGTTTATTAAATAATCGGAATCTCTTTAGTGTAATCTTTGTTATTTAGGGGAACTGTTACAGCACTATGTAGCAATATACAGGGTGTCTCAGAAAGAATGGGCCAGCGTTTAATCATAGATTCTTTAGGTAAAAATAAACCGATTAAACCTAATATACCTTAGTACAAAAGTCCTTCCTTAAGAAGTTATAGGGCCTTAAAGTTCAATTTTTTATTTTTTCTTTTTATTGTAATTTCCACAAATCTAAAGATATTTCTTTTAAATTTGGTACACATACTTACTATTATGCAATACAGTGACGGAATTATTTTCATTAACCAGACTTGACCGTAAGAGGCACTTAACCTACCACTGAAATTTTATTTTAGCTCTAACTTTGTTATTAGTAAAAAATTTTAAAATTTTAGGTTATTTTCTGAAAGAGGATTAAAAATTACAAAAATAAGGTACTCTTAGTTCATACGCGTAACGGCAACCGTTTGCCTTAAAATGCTTGTCCAAGTTTTGGGTTGTCGTAACGACGTGCAATTATTAGGTGGCCATGATCACAAAAACAATGGGTAGTGCTTGTGACCTACAGTAAAGAACAATGATAAGTCAATTAAATACTTTGGTGTTATAAAAATTGTATTTTTAATTTCTGTTTTGTGTTTACGAAAATGCCTCGACATTCGTTATGGCGACGCATTTTCGTAAACAAAACATAAATTAAAAATACAATTTTTATAACATCAAAGTATTTAATTGACTTATCATTGTTCTTTACTGTAGGTCACAAGCACTACCCATTGTTTTTGTGATCATGGCCACCTAATAATTGCACGTCGTTACGACATCCCAAAACTTGGACAAGCATTTTAAGGCAAACGGTTGCCTTTACGCGTATGAACTAAGAGTACCTTATTTTTGTAATTTTTAATCCTCTTTCAGAAAATAACCTAAAATTTTAAAATTTTCTACTAATAACAAAGTTAGAGCTAAAATAAAATTTCAGTGGTAGGTTAAGTGCCTCTTACAGTCAAGTCTGGTTAATGAAAATAATTCCGTCACTGTATTGCATAATAGTAAGTACGTGTACCAAATTTGAAAGAAATATCTTTAGATTTGTTGAAATTACAATAAAAAGAAAAAATAAAAAATTGAACTTTAAGGCCCTATAACTTCTTAAGGAAGGACTTTCTGCCTAAGGTATATTAGGTTTAATCGGTTTATTTTTACCTAAAGAATCTATGATTAAACGCTGGCCCATTCTTTCTGAGACACCCTGTATTATTGTATATATATATATATATATATATATATATATATATATATATATATATATATATATATTTGTATACACACTGTTACAAAATTTATTCGGCGTTACATTTCAATCAAACAGAATAGCAGATTTTGTTAAAACATCAAGCCTTGTTACTGTAAACAAAGAAAATTTAACAGAATTGAATTACAGAATTAGGCCTAGTTTAAGAATTAAAATTCGTTTAAGAGATGTTTCAAAAGCATTTCAGTAAACAACTACTAAATTATAGTTGGTTTTTTAGATAATATCTATCTGTGGGAATAAACTTATATTGTATGTTAGTGTATGTGTATGATGGTCGATGGGGCTGGTGCGATTTTAATAAAATTTTTAAATTAGATGTTTGAGGGGTTTAAAAAGTCCGGAGCCAGAAGTGAAAGTTAAACATATTTCTTTGATTTCATTTCTCCTCAAAAGACAGTCTGCAATGTTGAAAGTAAGATGTTATAAAGAGCTTTTGTGTAAATCAAACGGTTGCTTGCCAAAATTTGTAGATTTAGAAATAAAGCTAAGCTTTTTAAAAAATTTACTTAAAAACTGTTAATCTAGATATTTAGCAGCCATAGCATTAAAATTTCAACGAAAACAAAAAATTTAAGAAAAACAAGTTGTGCAAATGTATATATTTACAAGTTATTGAAATGTTGAAAGATAGTTCTATAGTTTGTTAAAATGGAAGAAGTGTAAATGGCCTACATTATTTCTGCTATAACAAAACGAGCGAGGGTGCCAGGGTGTTGCAGTATTCCTACTAATGATTCGGTCAACAAAATATTCGCGTAAAAAATTAATTGTATCTGCAGCTGCATGAACTGTTGCAGCAAACCATTCCATAGCTCATCATCGTGAAGTTCATTTAAGAAAGGTTGCAATAATTCGTTCTTGTACCTTGCTGCAGCGTGCCTTCGAAAAATATTGACCTACGACGACTCATTCCAACCCAGACTCCTATTTTCTGTGGATGAAGGGGAGCTTTAATTGTAACGTGTGGATTCTCGCTACTCCGAATCCGCATATTCTGTGAATTAACATACCCATTAAGGTAAAACCAGGCTTCGTCTGTAAAAAAGGTTAAATTTAACTGGTCATCATTGAGATTATCCAAAAACCAACGACAAAACTGAACCCTTTTTGGATAATCCTGTTCTAAAAGCTCCTGAACGGAAATAAATCGGTAAGGATGCAGATGCAAAGCTTGTCTCAATATTCTGTGGCATGTACCGTAACTTAAATCATCAACTTGCTGGCATAAATGTCTAATTGGTGTTTTTGGAGCCTCGTCAATTCGTTGTCTTACAGTTTCAATTAAAGCAGGTACTATCTTCTTTGGCCTACCAGACCCTTCTTTCCTTCCTACACTTCCAGTTTCTCGAAAATTGCTGACTAAATTCTTAACCAAAGCATAAAATTTTCGGTATGTAATAATTTCATTGGGATACCTCTCTTGGAATTCCACAAAACAAGGAGGAATCGAATAGATCCATTCTACGTCACCTTGAAAGCCGTTCCGAAAGTAAGATTCAATAATGAATGCTCTTTGAAATGTATTAAAAAACATTTTAACAATCTGTCAGATTCGTATAAGAAAAAAATAATTGATTTATCTGACATCATAAACATTCCTTTAGTCTAGTAAAGATGTGACTTTTCATTCCACAGCCCGCTAAGGATCAGCTTTTTTTGGATCTCTTGATATTATAGCGAAACAATTACCATGAGTATGTTACCCAGTCACCGCCAACCTTCATTATTTTAATTTTAAAATTGTTTATCAGGTGGGGTTTTAATTTAAACATTCCTGCATAAGCTTGAACACTTGTATATTATTAAGTGGGGCGGGGATTCTTTTTTGCAACCTCATTATAAATAATTTCATTTTAGTTTGGCCATTCATCCGTGATAACGTGTTACTTTTATTTCTGTTATTGTTTGCTATATTTTTGTATAGAGTCTAGGAGAGATTTTTATTTGTTCCTTAACTGTTTGCACAGGGTTACATAATGATTTTAAATAAAATGCGAAAACTAGAACTGGCTCGTAGGCTGTCGAATGAAAACAATTTAACATAAATCATCAATTGCTTACTTTTAAAATAACTAGCATATTTGAGATTGCGGTGGCATATTACAAAATCGTGACTGGTTTATTTATAATACGCTTGATAGCATGAACATTTTCAATCAATTACTGGATATGTAACTTCAGAAGTGTAGGAAGATTTCGTATTGTTATTTTTAATTTTACTTACAACTTAATCTCGAAATTTCCGAATTCTCTGTAGAAATTATTTATGTAATTTTCAATTATCACAAATACTGGTTTGCCAATGGCCTTTAAACATGTAGCACAATATTTCTCAATTTTCCACAACAATTTGATATTTAATGATTGTACGCAAAATTCTAGAAGAACTAGGAAGCAGATTCCTCGCAGGTGGCGATTATTATGCGAAACATTCCAGAGGGGGGTTAGACTGACAACTCTCAAAGAGTATGTTAAATGTCTCAACAAAAATGTCCTCAACGTCTTGTCCACCGGAAAGCCCACATACTGGCCCAGTGATGAAAACAAAAGGATAGCATTGGTATGTGTTAATATGCGTAAGGTTTGATCTGGTGTGTTCTTTGGATTCAGAATTGTCTTCATGACTTCCTTCACTTGGAATACTTTCATTATTTTTATGGGAGCAGCCATTTGGTATGAAGTTTATAGGAATGAGGTGATGATTTCTTCTTATTCCAGTAGTATTTCTGATGGGAAGGGCTAGAAGACATCTGCCAGGTGTTCAGCGAATACTTCGCCTTCTCTTTGTCAGTTCTTGTCCATGCCTTCTTATATTTCCTGATTGGTGGTATATGTCCTGGGCTTTCTTGAGTTTAGCTATTGTCTTCCACAAAAAGTACTCTGTAGGCTCTGTAGGCCTTAAGCCTTCTTGGTACTCCAGCATTGTTTTATTTTTTCATTATAGAGACAATCTCTGATAGCTCGGCTGAATATTTCTTTATCTTGCCCTGGTAATTATCAATTTTTTTAAGCTTCGTCTTTTACAGCTTCTTTGCCCACCTGAAAACAACTTTGTTGTTTATTGTTGGTGTTCAAATCGGCAGTCGAGTCTCAGGCCGCGTTTTTAATGAGATGTTAGTATTGATCCTTCCTTCGATCAAGTTTTTAAATACCTTCTAGTCCGCTTTCTTGATGGTGCGAGATGTTGCTTCTTGTTTGTTAATTATTCTGGAACTTAGGGTTACCGGAATGGCAGAGTGGTCCGAAGAAAGGTCAAGGTTCTGCTCTGCTCGGAGATGATTGGTGGATATGCCTTTTGTTGTGTTGACATACGATTAACAGGTTAAAATATTTAAAAATTTTTAGGAAATTAAACTGTTTTTGCCTTTGAGAAAGAAGAGGATTTATCTAATCATATTTAATTTCACCAAGATAGAACACTTCTCTATTACCGTCTAAATGTTTGGCATTTTTAAACCAATGTTACTAAATAGGAGGATAGGGCGCAGGGGTGTTATTAAACGGCCTGCTCGTTCTCCTGACCTAATCAAATTAAATTTATTTACTTGGGGACATTTATAATCTGCAGCTTATATCGAACGAGAAAATAATTTGGAAGAATTGAGATGATGAAATAAAAGGAATTAATGTAGAGCATATTGTAATGCATGTACAGGGTGGGCAAATTTCGATGTTTGTATAGGGTAACTCGGTAATTATAGGAGATACAAAAAAATGGAAGGCACGTTCTCGATCTCTTTTTTTGAGACAAATTCACTGGCGGAAACAAAAATTTGCTATCGTCTTTTGTTTTCGAGTTACAAACAAATGTTCGATTTTTCGACTTTTAGACACATGTGAATATCGTGGTTGTTTGTAAAGTTAGGAGAAAATAACTTTTACATTCTCAAGGCACTTTTTTCTGTATAATCCAGTGGCGTCGAGAAAATTTGAAAAAAAAGGTTTAATGTCGAGTTATGGCCTAAAGTTGTATTTTTTCAAATGGGAATCATAGTTGGCTATGGTTTAGTTAAAACGGATTTTTTTTTCTCTTTCTAACTATGTATCATATGTCGGGTAACTTTTGATGTGTAAGTCTTTAATAGCGAATATAATATTTTACTAGATTACTTTCTGTATTTTTTTTATATTTTACCAAGTAGGCGGGTGTCATCTATGATGGTAAACGGAAAAAATCCAGGAAAAAAATCCATGAAAAAAAAATCCAAAGGAAAAAAAATCCAAAGGAAAAAAAATCCAAGGAAATAAAATCCAAACTATAATTATAGTAATTTTTCACATGGTTTGTAACATTACGGCCGGTTGCACAAACGCTTTATGAAGTTTGCCTTATAGTTACCTACCTTAAAAATAAAATTTTGGGGCAAAAATATTTTGTTAGGTACTTAGGTAGATCTGTATTTGGTTGTAATGCCCTTGGATGTAAATTTTGACAATTTAACAATTTATTAAAACTAAAACATCTTCATTTTTACGATTAAATGAGTTAATTGTAATTATGACGGAAACAAAATCGTTAATATGCAATTTACTTGCAAACGAATAAACACTGTCATAGATGGATTGTAGGAAAAAAAACCACAGAAAAAAAATCCAGGAAAAAAATCCAAGGAAAAAAAATCCATAGGAAAAAATCCAGGAAAAAAAACCCAAATTATAAAATGAAGTGATTATAATTTTGAATAGCCAAACCTTTTTTTTTCTCGCTCATTCATACTACTGTCCTTCCCCCCGGAACCGCTTTCGCATTACTTCAGGGGGTTGTGGGCGTCCCTTACACACTAAACATTCATGCAACATGCACCTTAAACTTAACTAAGCAAATGCGGTAGCCCCAGTCGGGATTCGGTCGCCCCAACGGAGCAACCGCATTTGCTGTGACCTCGAGTGGTCAATGCGTTCTCGCACTAGACCACCGAGGTCCCTGAACAGCCAAATCTAACCTAACCTAACCTAACCTACAACTTTTTTATCTTTCAGTATTGTTGTCTACTTTTCTTTTTTCTATTTAAATAATTTTTTTGCTAATAATGTGATTTGTTTGCCAGTTTTCTTAACCAATACACATATATCTATTTTATTACTGTGCTGCGTGAACGCTCTGTCAATTTTAACAAGGGATTTTTTAAATTAAAAGTTTTATTATTAATAAATAGTTAAATTGTCAAAATTTACAGCCAAGGGCATTATAACCAAAATACAGATCTACCTAAGTAACAAAATATTTTTGCCCCAAAATTTTATTTTTAAGGTAGGTAACTATAAGGCAAACTTCATAAAGCGTTTGTGCAACCGGCCATAATGTTACAAACCATGTGAAAAATTACTATAATTATAGTTTGGATTTTATTTCCTTGGATTTTTTTTCCTTTGGATTTTTTTTCCTTTGGATTTTTTTTCATGGATTTTTTTCCTGGATTTTTTCCGTTTACCATCATAGATGACACCCGCCTACTTGGTAAAATATAAAAAAAAATACAGAAAGTAATCTAGTAAAATATTATATTCGCTATTAAAGACTTACACATCAAAAGTTACCCGACATATGATACATAGTTAGAAAGAGAAAAAAAAATCCGTTTTAACTAAGCCATAGCCAACTATGATTCCCATTTGAAAAACTACAACTTTAGGCCATAACTCGACATTAAACCTTTTTTTTCAAATTTTCTCGACGCCACTGGATTATACAGAAAAAAGTGCCTTGAAAATGTAAAAGTTATTTTCTCCTAACTTTACAAACAACCACGATATTCACATGTGTCTAAAAGTCGAAAAATCGAACTTTTGTTTGTAACTCGAAAACAAAAGACGATAGCAAATTTTTGTTCCCGTCAGTGAATTTGTCTCAAAAAAAGAGATCGAGAACGTGCCTTCCATTTTTTTGTATCTCCTATAATTACCGAGTTACCCTATACAAACATCGAAATTTGCCCACCCTGTACATAATTGAAAGATTTGTACATAGTCTTGGTTATTGCCAAGAAGTAAATGATGGTGATTTTGAACATCTTCTC
This sequence comes from Limonius californicus, assembly GCA_014611495.1. NCBI lineage: Eukaryota > Metazoa > Arthropoda > Insecta > Coleoptera > Elateridae > Limonius > Limonius californicus. Next base: position 5,290 of record JABXWE010004544.1, on the reverse strand, counting down.
AAGTGATATTATTTGTGTTTTTTATTTGTTTGTTTTTCATTGTTTGTTGTAATATTTTGTTGGGTAATAGTACAAATGACGACGCATTATTGTTGAGTGTTTTCTCTAACATCTCTAACATTATTAAAATAAAGGCATCATATCTTATAACTAGAGCTAGGATAGTTAGGCAAATTGCCTTCTTTAATAAATGGAAGGATTAAAGGCAGACACAATTTTAAATCCGTTTTAGAATGCGTACAATTCAAAAATGCAAATTTTATTTTGCCTTTTTGCGCCTTTTTTTGGATTCTGCCTTTTTTTGAGGAATTTCCTATTTTTCTTGCCTTTTTGTGCCTTTTATGGTATATTAAACTAGAATTTTAAGAAATCTCTTTCTTAAATTTTCAATTTAAAAAATTGTACTAGCAATTTTCCAAGAAAAATGCACATTTTAAATTTCTGAAATAAATTGTAGAAAGTATTATTCCCTAGCTCGTAAAGGCAGAGGTTTAGTGGGTTTTACCCTTTATTGATATCGGCTGAAAATTTCTCAGGGGGATTATTTTCTTGATATTAATTTTAATGAGGGGGCCAGTATTGTCAGGAGAAAGTTTTTTACTGAATCAGCCAGTTTGTCACAATTTTCTGACGTGTTAACGTTATCGCCGTTTCTTTTAATTTCCTCAAGTATTCTTCAGATTTTGTAATTTTTTACTATTTCCTGTTTTTTTTTGTAATTTTGCTTTTATTTTCTGTTTTGCCTTTTTTACTTTATTTTTGCCTTTTTAGTGCTTTTTTCAATCTTTTTTTCTCCTTTTTGCCTGCCTTTTTTGAGACTTTATTTTGCCTAACTATCCTAGCTCTACTTATAACAAAACTCATAAAAAAGAGTTCCTTGATGTATCAAAAAATATACAGTATATTTCATTTAAATAAAGAAGGTGGTATAATTTCCGGCTAAACCGGAAGTCCTTTTAAATTACCGATACCTACCGTCGTTATATCCGACCTATAACGGAACTTTTATGTTGAAAATTTTTTACCTTTGCCAAGTAATAGAGAGCACTTGAATATAAAAAAAATTTACAACAAAATCTCTAAAGTCATAAAACTAAGATATAAATATAAAAGAACATATTTGTTATTAAAAATTATAAATTACATAACAATAATAAAAGAAAATATTAATATAAATAAAATAATATTTTTGTAAAAACTGTAACCAAAATATCCCTTTAAAAATAGAACTTCTTTAAATCAATTTCAATGAGTTACCTGAGCTTGTCGGTATTTACAAATTGCAGTACTATAAAGTCTAATATGTAAAACAGCTACCTTCATTTGACTACATTTGGCAATCTTTAGCATTTTAAAATTTTTGTATTGGTTCATATTGAGAAACCCAGCTCACACAAATATGATATTTACAACTGTAGTTGTAAAATTATCAGTGTCCTTATGGAGAGAGCTGAGTATTCAGTTGGGACCGAAATTCAAAATTCCTCAACAATTATTTCAAAGATTTTCGTTTTTAAAGTACGATTCGTTGATATGGTAACCAATTGTAAGCAACTGTAATCTATTGCCTTCCTATTTTGAGATTTATAGCTGTAGCTGGTACATCGTACATGTAATTGTCTATGTATACTTGTAAAAAGAACGCATCAATTACGCCTATTGTGTAGGCTACCAACTATACAGAAAACTAAAACACAGAAGCATGCAGAAGCGTCACTGTATTTGTAATTTCTTTTAGTTAGTAGGTTATGTTCGATGCGGTGTTTATAAATAGGTAAATCAAAATGAGTGGAACAACAACGACGATTATTATTGTAAAACATTAAATATCAATAACAGAAAACGGAAACGAACATAAAAACAACAGTTACAACAAGTATTCGAAATGGCCACCTGGTACTTCTAAACAATAACCTCAACGGTGTTGAAAAGCGCGCACAACATTCGCAAGAAAGTAAGGCAGCTATTGTATTCGGTACGTATGCGATCCTTTAATTCATCAATACTTTGTATTGGAATATTTGTATACATTTTTGTTTTCAGATATCCCCAAGCAAAGAAGTCATTGGGCGACAAATCTGCAGAACGCGGGGGTCCCGGTACGGGACCGAATCTCCCTATCCAACGTCCTGGAAACCTGTCGTTTAAGTTTCTTGTAGCATTCATGGAATGCGGAGGGGCTGCATGCATCTGAAACCACGGGTCATCGATGTTTAGGTTTTTTATGTCCGGAATGATGTCGTTCCTTAATAGCTCTAAAAATTTGGCTATACTGAGATTACCATCAATAAATTATGGACCGATAAGCTTATTTTCAACTATTCCCAACCATACGTTAACTTTCCCTGTGTATTGACTGTGTTAGTGCGGCGGTTAGTGCGGGACCAATATCTAAGGAATAAGATTAGCACGATAGTGGACAGTGGACAGATAAGGAATTATAATACACACCGAAATTGACTTCTCCATTTATTGTGAAAGTTGCTTCATCACTAAAAACTATCTTATTTAAAATGTATTCATGTTCATTTAGCAAATTAAAGAAACTTTCACAAAATATTGTTCTTTTCTCTTTGTGTTTATCGAATAGTTGTTGATGATTAGAAAATTTGTACGATTTATATTTAAATTCGTTTGGTGTCATAAATACCGAGGTTTTAGAAACATTAAAATGTGAACCTATTTCTCGTGGTGATACTATGGGGTTTTCTTCAACGTAGCATAAAATATTTAATTTCATTTCTTCGGTTAAAACGTAATTACTATTAGTTCTTATTTTATGGGAATTTATTACGCATCCCTCTGATTTAAATTTTCTAACAATTGTTTGTATGGTTCGAATACAAGGAATAGGTCTTTCTGGATATTTTACTGAAAATAAGTCTCTCACAGTTCTTAAGCTGTTACTATTCTGATGCCACATTAGAATTTCCACTTTTTCATCTTTACTGTAGGTACATGGTTGTATAAAAAATGCAAGACACTAAATAAAGACTAATTTTATTTTTTAAGATTGAATTAATTTGATTGTTTTGGCATGTTTTTGTGCTTCTTAGTTCTTACAAAAATTAAAATTCAAAAAATTTCATTTTGTGTATAGTTCGTTGCCTACATAATAGCAATAATTAATGCGTTCCTTTTACAAATATACATGGACAATTACATGTACAATGTATACTAAAAGGAGAAATTCCCTGTATATCAATTTTTGCTTATCTAGGAATACTTGTAGCTCGTTCTAATGTGGCTGAATACCGTTGGCATTCCAGGAAGCTTCTCTTATGTCTTTGTGTCCATTATTTTTCTTTGAAGCAGTAGCTTTATATTATTTCCTTCAAATTCTGTTAATCGCACGGCCATTGTTTTTAGCATTTTTTCTTGCTGTTCGAACTTTTTTCCTGTTGTTCAAGTTTTGACATTTGGCTTTGTAGTAGCTGGTTTGTCGAACTTCTGTTTTCTGTAAACTTTTTTTCCTGTTCTTTAGTCTGGTAGCGCTGGGAATGCTTTTGGGTCCTATCTGCACACTGGTCTCTTTTCTGTCTTCCTTTCTTCTGTGCTACTTTGGTTAGTTTTAGTTGCTTCGTTTCTTATCTTTTGCATATTTTTGGCTTTTTCGCATCGTCTATAGCTGGCTGAGTGGGCTTCTATTGTGTGGTTTTCGGCTACATTTCACAGATGTTGATCCTCTGTTGCAGAATCTTTGAGTGTGTCCGTAAGTTTGACATTACTAACATTGGGGGACTAGTTTTGATTTTCGAGGTTGTATTTCAACCCTCATTCATAGTATCACTTTTATCTCATATATATTTTTAATGCCTTCGTCATTCTTGAAGCTTATTATACATAGCGGGAAGGGTTTCTTCCATAATATTAACAGCTGCTATTATTTTGTGTCCTTAACGACACACAAATCTTCTACTATATTTTTTGGAGCGCATGACGGGTGCAGCTTCCGCGCCTTGTTTGTTTATTTTCGTGTGAGTGCCAAAAGTGCTTTTTTTATTTAGTTTGTTAGTCTTCTATATTATTCTGCACAATCTAAGTTTATTTTCACCTAATCGTTGTTCATCATAACTGCTTGAAAGGTAAACTTTTCTTATATATTATTATACTATAACTTAAATATGCCCATTTAACACACCAAATTTAATTTTGAAGACGTTTTACAGAAAGATATATCTACCTTTATTTTGAAAAAATGCCAACAATTCATTCCAAAGTTCTGAAATTGGGTACAACACTTTACCCCTCGATAGCAATCTTACTTCAGTGTGCAAATGCAGTGATTCGTATTAAGCTTCCATAGCCATGTATAGTATCTTACAAAGACTTGTATTTAAAGATCTTGACAGTATAATTTACCATATTTACAGTTGGTGTACTCCAGATTTTAATGATGCCGTTGATGTTTTTAAAACTAGAGATTGTCTCTGCAAAAAGCAGCACGTACACATAAAATTATGCGAAATGTTGGTAGTTCTCTGTTGATTACAGGAAGATAACACAATTAAATCTTATATAGTTGTAACCGGTGTTTAGCACAACACTAGTGTTTCGAGGAACAACGGCTAAGAGGCACTGATGTAGACTGTAGGTAACGCTTTAGCTGTAAACAATGTAACCCACTCCTGGAAACTTGCAAATGCATCAAGTCTTTTTACAGCAAAACTACATGCAAACTGGCAAGCTTTACTCTATTGTTCGTTATCTAGTGGATCACATTTTTAAATATGTTCCGACTTGCTAAGCTACATGCAAACCGTGCAGAATATTGCTACATACAACCTACCAATGCAAAATACACTTCATTCGCCTTTTAAAAATGTTTAAGTATTAAAATAAAGAAATATTGCCATTCTAATAATAATTAGCACTTATTATAGATTAATAATACAAAAAGTAATAAAACAAGCATATGACATCTGCAAATCTACAAACCACAAGAGCACCTTTTCTTTACTATTATTTACAGTATGATTAACTGAATTTGCTGTAAGGATTGACAGTTGAAAACACTGTGTCGTTACCTAAACAATACAGTTTATAATAGTTAATACAATTATCTGTCAGTGTAGAATACAAAATGTATTTTTGAGTGGGTAACTTATTAGCAGCATGGCTTAAGATTTTTATACAGGGAATTTTTCTTTTTAGTACACATAGCCTATGTATACTTTTAAAAGAAACGCGTCAATTTCGCCTATTGTGTAGGCAACCAACTATACAGACAACTCAAGCATGCTGTGACCACAGCAATCAAATTAATTCAATGCTAAAAAATAAAATTAAT